>OY757911.1:67363321-67418321 GCA_963585895.1 Sepioteuthis lessoniana | reverse complement strand
ATTTATAATATATGTCGTATTTACCATACAAAATATATATAATATGTTTATATAAAATATATTTATAACATATTTACTAAGTACATAATATATAATAAATATATAATATGTATATATTACACACACACACATTGGTTAGTTGCGTTTTATGGCAGATCAACTCTTGCTGGTTATTCAATACCAAATCCTGTTTATCAATTTAAGTCAAATACTTATGGTTTCTAAAACGAATAACACTGGTTTACAAAAATAAATTTTTGGTCTGAGGCAAGAATTGGGATTGGTGTTTTTTGTTAATTTGGGTGTGCTGAATTCAAATCTATAAATAGTTTTGTTCTATCACCTCTAGTTTTCTGGCTTTTAAATAGTCTCATTTTAGTATAAACAGAGAATATATGTGCATATTTCAAGAGTTGTAGCAGCTTATAACAGGTAAAACAGGATAGATAGAAAACACTGATTGAATCAATATACTTGGATGACACAATTACACAATTCATAGTACCACAGACAGTCAAAAGTGTGTTTTCTTAGAAGATCTGGAGTATTTTGCCTCCGGGATGTCACGCAAGAGCATCCAGCAGAAGTCTCCCATCATGCCGGGGCTCCATTTGCCTTGATAGTTGCTTTCCATCTTCGTAATGTCTTGTCCACCAAGACATTACATCTTTCTTCATGCTCATCACTCACTGCTCCAAGTTTGGCGGGAAGAAGTTGAGGTGGGAATGGAGAAAATGAATCTTGAGTGACATTCGGCACCCCATATCCTCGTAAGACTTTAGAAACTTCTCAATACAGGCTTGGTAATCTGGTACGCATGTGTTACCAAGGAAGCCACTACAGTCTGACTTGAATGCCTCCCACGCTCTCAGTTCCTTTAAGTTAAGAAGCTCCTCAAAATCAGTATCCTTCAGCACTTCTTAGATCTGAGGTCCGACAAAGATGCCCTTTTTGAGCTTAGCAGGACTAAGACCTGAGGACACAGTAGACAAATGTTGGAAGGCAGCACCATTTTTGTGCAACGCCTTCACGAGAGGAGGAAGAAGCACCTTATTCATGTCCACCAGAGGATTTTCCTTGAGGCTGTGTTCGCTAGGAACAAAAGTGCTTCTAGACCCCCAGTCTTTCTGCTTGTAATGCTGGGATACAGCTCGACTATCCTAGAGACAGAGACAGAGAAAACAACAGTACCTTGTGAAGCCCGGTTGCATACCCATAAGAAGACCAATGACCTTATTTGTTCCGATTCCTGAAACTGGTGATCCTTACATCTTCCTGGACTAGGTTCCACTGTTTAAGCCGAGAAGCCAAGAGCTCTGACTGCTGTTTTGACAGATACAAATCACGAGCAAGATCATTCACGTCTTCTTGCGTGATCCAGTGTGGCTCATTACTACTTGTTCCTGAATATGTAAACTCAATATCTTCCAAAGATATTGACTCGGCAGAATCCTCCCTTGAAGGCATTTCTTCATCTGATGAGGAAAGAAGATCCTTATTTACTGGAGGTGTGGGTACAGGAAGATCATTTGAATGGGGAACGGGTCTCATAGCAGATCGAAGGTTGGGATATTTGATCTTTTTCCTAGAAGATGCATTGAAACCAGTTATATTAGTTAAACAAAAATAACAATCATCTGCGTGGTTTCGCGGCTCTCTCCAAACCATCGGGACTGCAAAGTTGAAAGCTGCTTTCTTGCCATTAAACCATGCAGTTAGTCTATTGTTGCAGGGTTTACAACAGATGTGTGGAGCCCAAGTCTTGTCCTGATCACCACTTGTACAGTCAAAATAGTGAAAGTAGACGGTTCTGAGGAGGGAAGTGATGGTTCGTCGCTGTGCAACTGTTGTGAAGTCCCCACACACGTATCAGAAAGAATTGGCCTTGTTGAGGCATCCTCGACATTTTGACGTGCTTGAAGCCATTGGAGAATCTGAAAATATAACAAAGTAAAACTAAATGTGCATTTGAAAATGTAACACTAATATTTAGTAACCCAAAAGATGTGTAACACGATAATTGAGGGACACCAACCTCCTGCGCCGCCTGCGAGACAACCTCTTCCAATGACTGCCAGAGTGTGGATTGAGACCTGCTGCCTTAACTGTCAAAATCCGTCTTGATATGTAACTATATATATATATTTATATATATAATGTAATGCTATCACTTACATTTAGTGCATAATAACTAAAAAATAAGCCATAAGTCTCACAATATTAGAATTAACCCTGAATTCATATACGCCTTTATGTACTATATATGCACAAAATGCACACTATGCATATCTAAAAAACTAGAGGTGATGAGTAAAAACGGATTTCAAATTTTAATTCAGCACCCTCAAATTAGGTAAAAACGGGTATTTTTGTGCTTACCTCAATTTCTTTGTAAACCAGTGTAACTTGTTGGTAACATTTTTTAAACGAGCCTGAGTTAATGTAGTTAAATGGTTTCACGTTTTGCGACCAAACTCTAACAGTTTTATTTGCACATAGTTAAATGGTTTCATGTATTGATAATGATATTAACATTAATAATTTCATTTGCATACAGTTAAATAGTTTCTATTATTGCTAACACAATAGTTTTATTTGCCCACCGTTAAATGGTTTCATGTATTGTTATGTAGTTTTATTTACCTCCATTCTTTGGTGGAAAGAATGGCGAGAATCTGTGAAGTAGTGATAGTGGGATCATTTTGAAGAATCAAAAGTTTCACAGGTTTTTTTATTTAATTTTATTTTGGTTTAATTTGTATTTACAGTGGCTCTGGAAGATTTGTATTAAGTATAATAAATAAATCCATTGTGGTACTTAAATTCTTTCATTAAGGAAATTCTTTCATTTAGGATGAGAAACAAAAAGATTTGTGGGCGGCTAAATACTTTTGACTAGTATTGGATATATATATATATATATATATATATATATATATATATATATATATATATATATATATAAAGTGACTGTCTCAAAACTTCGTATTTCGGCTGCTTGTAATTTCTTGCTACGGTAAATCTATTCATAGAATTCAATCATTGTTGCTTGTTAAAAGTGGTCATTCCAGGTTGATTTTTAACGAGACTACAAAGAATTCCCGCCTGTCAAAATATACAAACATATTTTAATATAAATGTATTCATTAAAAACAAAAATGACCTCGAATAGAATAGAGGAGAAAAATGCATCGGAAGATGCTTTTTAGTCTTGAAAATTTGAAATCTTTGAAAATTATGGATATTGGTTTTTGATGGATAACTGCAGCAGTTTTTGAGTGGTACTAAGTTTATTCCACAGTTTTGAAATATATTCTGAAACCTGCCTACCTACGTATGCTACCTTTCCCGTATGACTCTTCTGGAAGGTTTTTGATTAAAATAACTTTCCATTACGTTAAAAATTAGGGAATCATTTTTAATTATCTGCTGAAGTCAATCCAGACTTGTATTAGTGAAGCCGAAAGTGATCACATATTTGAGATATGTCAATTTAAACAACCACACACACACACACACACACACACATACACATAATATATATATATATATATATATATATATATATATATATATGTAGAAAAACTGATAACAACGATCCAAGTAGAAGGAATGATTTATCGTTGTTATCAGTTTTTCTACATATTGTCTGATTACCATCCTTTATTTACTCTTCATATATATATATATATATATTACGATATGTTTTGTTGAAGACTACTGGATAAGCTGAACTTGCTGACTATAAAAAATGAATTGTGAGTTCGATTCTCACTGCGTGCAGAATACTCATGATTAAGTGCTGAAACTAAGTTACATTTCGTAAATAACTACCTGTTTTGTAAATAACTATATTACCGTTTTAGTATATTTGTATAGCATCATATTTTCGCACCATTATATTTAAAAGTATTTAAGTAAAACAAGTTCCGAAAGATATCAAGAGGAAATGTTTGCTTCTTGTTCTAAACTGAACTCTACATGAGTTATCTAACACTTATGATCGTCGATACAGAAGATCAAGGACAATTTAAAACTTGTTTTAGTGTGTTGATTCATCAAAAGTATGTCTAATACAATGAACATCGGTAAATTTATACATGTAATCAATATGCAAAACAGTACGTATATTTAGTCATTAAGAGATATTTAATGTACTTATTTACAAATGATCTTAGAATCAAATATTAAATCAACATAAATAATGCACTCACTCTGATGAGAAACAGCTCAGTGGTCTGGTGCAGTAGAATATACCGATTACATCTCTGCAGTGGAGTAAGACTCCCCCACCCAACGAGTGTCCTGTGACCCAATCGCCTGTGCCTGTAGAATATACCGATTACATCTCTGCAGTGGGGTAAGACTCCCCCACCCAACGAGTGTCCTGTGACCCAATCGCCTGTGCCTGTAGAATATACCGATTACATCTCTGCAGTGGGGTAAGACTCCCCCACCCAACGAGTGTCCTGTGACCCAATCGCCTGTGCCTGTAGAATATGCCGATTGCATCTCTGAGTGTTCCGGATAGGACATGAAACCATCTAATGGTGAGGCTCCAGTCTTGGAGTTTTCGAGAATATGGAGTACTCGCTCATTGCGATTGCTCCCAGGTCCACTCTGATCCAGCCTGGTAGCACCTGATATGGTCCTATCTATGGGTCAAATAGAGCTATTTGACATTTAAACTGAGTGCAAACAAATGATTTATGCTAAATTGAATTGTCTGAAATAGAACTGTTTGATAATTTAACTGTGTGTAAACAAATGACTGATATTTAATAGAATTGTTAATGTTTCATAGCAATACTTGGAACCATTTAACTGTGGGCAAATGAATGAGTAATATTAAATAAAGTTATAAGTGTTGGATTGCAATAATTGAAACAATTAATTGTAGAAACAATAGCAATACCAGAGTTCAAGCAAATTATTTCTAACACATTTAAAAATGAAATTGCAAATTATTCACTTACAAATCATATATGTATATCCATTCAAATGTGTGAAAACAAATGACTGATGTTACCTTGTTACTGTTACATAGCAATACTTGAAACCTCTTAACTGTGTGCAAACAAATGATTAATAGTAAATGGAAATATTCGTGTTAGATAAAATACTTGAAACCATTTAATTGTGTACAAAAGAATGAGGTCAGGCTCCTTTTAAAATGCATCTACAAAATGAGTTGACAAATAATATTTACTTCATATGTAAACACAGGATTTGGCATTAAATAACTTACAAGCTGGGAGGATAAGAGGGTTCCTACCTTTCCTAAGGGTATTTGTTCGAAAGTGAACGTAATAGCACGACTGGAGTTCGAACTCACTTACTACGATTCCGCTGTCCATCGCTTTAACCATTATACCACAAGGACACCCCCGTACCTTTTTAAATAAGTAAAATCTAAAATTTCGATTAGAAAAACATCAATATTATATATGCAAGAATGGTTATAAAAGTTCGTAAGTTGCAAGGTTCATTGATAACGTCATATCTGTTGTTAAAGGCTTTTCTTAGGATTCAAGCACAGCAACACCGATGAAAAAAGTATGAAGACCACTTGGGGAACTATGCTGAAAAATAAACCTCATTAGATTACATTCAATGAGTGGATCTTGGCAATCCTATGAACTTTTCTGCCAGCCCTCTTACACACACACACACACACACACACATATACCTTCATAGTGTAATGGTTACCGTCTTAGGTAATGGACGCGACAACTCGAGTACAAATCCTGGACGATAGTGTTTGCATCTCATATAGATCGAATAGCCTTGGGAAAATGTGAATCCAATCATTCTCCCTTTAACAAATGGCAAAAAAGTCGGGCAGACAAGCTTTTTAGCCTTGGTATGGCAACTTGTCTAGGAGAAAGGGAACTATGAATTCAAACCTGTTAAACTCGGCTTAAACTTGACCGTGTGTCGCATCCTGCTCAAGCGGATATGTCTCTCTCTCTCTCTCTCTATATATATATATATATATATATATAAACTATAGACAAATTATCATAGATACTGTTTAATTAACCAAAACATAGGATTAATTTGAGGTTTGAGGTGAAATGAATAAAATAGAATAAAATCAAAAGATGAGAAGATACCATGTGATGTGTACGGACTTTTCAATGGAAAAGTAACTGAATTAATAGGCATGAATATAAATTTTGAATTCAAAATTTTAATATAAAATTTTGAATTTAATTTAAGATAAGTATTATTGTATCCTTACGTAAGGTTATTTAGGAATGTTGTTCTTCCCTAAATTATTATTAAGTCTGGAGTTTTAAGTTGAAATGTATTTAGAATTTAAGAATTTTAAAAATTTAATTTACTATAATTCCAACTGGTAATAAAACAAAAAAAAAACGGAAGTAGACGAAATGGGGAGGAAACTCTTCACCCCTCTTCTACCCCTCCCATCCTTCATTCTTGTGTCTATTCTGAATTATTTTATCCATTAGATCTGAAGAAGTCCTGTTATTTTTAGTGTTATTGATTCATATCAATACCCATAACAGGATGGAAATGAATTTATAATCCTAATGTGCCCGGTTTTTTTTTTCTTATAGAAATTATTGCTCTGTGATGTCAGTTTCATTGAGCTCTGTATCAGGAAAATTTGAATGTTCATAGTTGAATGATTTTTTGTCCTGACGGAATTATTCCCGACTCCGGTTTAACTGGACCGAATAATATATATATATATATATATATATAGGTTGTAGATTTTTTTGTAGACATTTTATTAAAGATGCCTGACAAGGATTTGGAGTTAAGTGACTTAAGAAAATCTCTTTCAATTTTGAAACTATAATATTCAAGTGCATCTAAAATCAGTGCATAGTTCAGCAGCCTTAGCGATTCATCATAACATGATTCTGATCTATGATTTCTATTCATTCAAACCAGTACCACGATATCAACTGCACGTGATGATCGTTTTCAATCAAAATATTCGTTAATCATTTAAAATATATAATAATCTATGGTACAGTCATAGCCACATCCTCGACAATGATCAAGCAAAGTCGTAAGTCCATGAACTCATGTGACAACATCAGAGATTTCGAAAAATTATTAAATAACCTTCATACTTGCAATATCAAGCTCGTGAACATGCATGAAAAAGCTAATGGAAAGCTTTTCTCTAAATCATTACCTGTGATCTTTTATAAAACATACCTAATATATATATATATATATATATATATATATATATATATATATATATATATACACCCCTGGACCACCCTTAGAAATGAAGAAAAAGATATTGTTTACAACTTTTAAATTATGAAAATCAGATATAAGAAAGATAAGGCTTAAAGACAATTTGAAATATGAAGATATTTTAATTCATTTTTTATATGTATATTAGCATTTATGCTTAATTTTAGAATTTTGTTTTGATATAAATTTAAGACCAATGAGTAGAATCATCGGATATAAAGGCTAATATTTTATTTAATATTTTGTAGATCCCCCGTTAGCTTTGATAACCTCTAAAATTCGGTTAGGCTTACTATCAACTAGTTTCTGAAGTTGAACCGAAGGTATTTTTTTCCAATGCGTCTAAGATTGCATTTTTTTTTGTTCCGAAATTGCTGAGTACAGTCGTCCTCTTTCATAAGCTTTCGTAACAATCAATCCCCACAAATTTTCTTTTGAATTGAGGTCTGGAGAGCACACTGGGTGGTCAAGAAGATCTTTTTTGTTCAAGGAAGTATTTCTTTGCTATTGATGCATTGTGGATAGCAGCATTATCTTGCTGAAAAATCCATTCTTCACCACATAGACGACGCCATTTTTGTGCGAGAGATAAATCATTTAACATCTTCACATATTCTACTGCTTTTTGTCGACCACTGACAAATTGTAATTTAAGTTTTCCTGAAGATGAGAAGCCATCCCCGACAGATCATAAGAGATCCTCCTCCACTTGTTGAGTTATTCTCTTCTGGAATTTTTTTTGCACGCCAGTACTTCTGAAAACCATCTGAACCGACTAAATTGAATTTATCTGTGTTCGAGAAAATAACCTTTCGCCATTCTTTAGCACCCAATGTTTGATATTTACGAGCATATTCCAGTCTTTTCTCTTTGTGCTTCATAGTTAACTTTGAACGATGAATTCTTTTCTTATGTTTAATTTTTTTGTTGTTCAAATGTCATCTAATTGTTCTAGTATTGCAAGGAACACCCACTAGAGATTTCAATATTTTTGATGTTGACGAATTTTTTTATTACTTTGTGAACAATTTTTCTCTTGAATTGTGGTGATGATTTTTTGGCATGCCAGTCAGTTTTTTTGTTCCATGCTTATTTGGACTTTTCAAGTAATTGGAGATAACGGTTATAACTGCGTCCTAAGGCCTTCGAAATTTCTCTCTGAGATTTTCCGACTCTCATCAGAGCTGTAATCTCACATTCCTCAAATTTAGATAATTTAGTTCCTTTAGCCATTTACGTTTTTAGTATTTTAAGTATTACAGTTTTAATAGCTTCTATATAGCTAGGCTATATATAAGTTTTTCGATTAAATCAAGTCCTTTTGTCTTTAGTTTTTATTTGGGGTCTTATATTTATGTCAAAAATAAATTTTAGAATTTAGCATAAATACTAATATACTTATAAAAAAATGAATTGAAATTTCTTTTTATTCTAAATTTAAATGTCTCTTAACCTTATTTTTCATATATCTGATTTTCATAATTTAAAATTGTTAACAATATCTTTTTTTTTCATTTTTGGGAGTGGTTTTATATTTTTGTCCTGGGATATATATATATATATATATATATATATATATATAATGTGTATGTAAATGGGTAGTGACGGATCTATTTGTGTTTACCTAATTGGGCGGGAACATTGAATTATTTTATCAACAATAGGGCCAGATTTGTAGCTACCTCAATTATGTATTATTCACTCGTACTAGTCGTCCGTTTGTATTCAGGACCAAGGTATATAAAAAAAAAAAAAAAAGAAAAGAGGTTTTCAAATACTGATTTTTTTCAAAGAAATCCTATAAACTCTACTTGGAACGTTTGCACCCCACAATCTTACCTCCTACGACCCGTTTAATCTTAGTTGATACAAGATGATTGGTTGGTTGGTTATTTTGTTTTAAGGCGTATCAACTCTTTTCGGGTTATTTAACGCCGAATGAAATTTCAATACTTCAAAAAGTATAGTTTTTGTTTACAAAGAGTTAAATGTCAAAACAGTTTTCTTTCAAATTATCAAGTGCTACCACTCCAGGCCAGAGTGGACTTGGGAGCGATGGCAATGAAGAGGTACTCTGCATTCCTCAAAGCTCCAGCATTTCTGGAACCTCACCATCAGTTTGTTTGGTGTCATATCCAAGACACTACAGAGAAGCCGTCAGTGTACTCGACAGCCCCAGCCGACTGGGTATAATTGATATAAGAGTCGATAAATAAGGTGAATATTGTCTAAAGAGTTGGCAATAGGAAGCATTGTTTACAAATGCACCTTTTCAAGGAAATCAATTGTGATGGGTCTTTTCATGGCACAGAAGACTGTCAACCTGCCTTTTTTTTGCTAACAGCGGCGCCCGAAACGTTTTCTTTACCGAAGAGTCAGTGTATTTCCACTTTATGGATTATCTTTTTCGTTTCAGGCCCGTAGTGGCAAACATATGCTTAGCCCATTTGTAAATAGTTTTTGAATAAAACCTGTTTATTCATAAGCATCGCACATTCTTTCGTAAATTTCGCATGATTTGAACTTCTCAGTCATTGAAACTTTGATGACAGATCTCTGTTCAAGTCTGGAGCACTCTGTTTTATTTGCCTCCATTTTGAATAGCCTAAAAACAAATATTTTTACGAGATCAAAATAATTTTTGCTATGAAAAAATTCCAGAAAATGCAAGTTCACGTTTATGGAAAAAAGAAAATTTATATTGCTTTTTTGAAAAATTCCCCTTATTTATTAAATGATTCTCGTGTGTAGCAAATTCAAAGTTCAGTAGGTATTCTAGTATTTTGTGCAAGACTTAGTAAAAAGCTTAGTAAATATCTATGTAGGGAACCTTGCTAATTTCGTAGTTTCGATCCTTACCCGGTGACTCACAATCAGAGCCTTGTACCAGGGTTTGATAATCTTTGAATATATCAACATGACTTATTCTTTCTGTAAATTTTTTTATGAAATATTTCCATTTCTATCGTACCTTCGTGCTTTAAATGGTTAAGACAAACTCTGTTCAAGACAATCCTCATTGCTCACAGAAAATATTTAAAAATTAACAAGTTTTCTTGGACGTATCGGACTTGAAATATATACCCCGTTTCCATTAGTTTCCGAGATCAATATTTGAACCCAGATATTTTTCGAGTTGAGCAGCTTTTTTTTCACTTGGAAGGTTGGCGTAACAAACTTTATTTCCTCCCCATAGGAAATCGTTATAGAGTTACGTATTCACATGTAGATTTTCTTGTTTGAAGGTCCTTTCCATTTCTAAGAATGGCATAAAAGAATCTTTTTACAACCATTTTTCTTATTTTGTATTACTTCGTAACAGGTTAATCTCAACAAGCAGAACTCGTGGAAGTTCCACGAAACGAAAAAAAATCATCAAGAGAAATTATTTAAGCAATAAAGGAGGATTTGCTATTTTATTAGATATAAATCCTATTGCAATAAATAATACAAAAATGTTCAATAATATTCATATTATTTGTTAGTATCTAATACTACCGAAACAAGATCAATTCATAGTTACATATTCTATTTTGTGGATAACGGTATTAGAGCTCATTAGATCCTCGGAACTCACCAGATCTTCAACAAACCAATAAAAAAAGTCATTTGTGTTTATTATACTACTTAGATGACGTCAGTACAGGGCAATTCCATCGGAGTTGGACACAGTTTTGGATCAGAAGAAGCAATATATGTGTCGAAAAATATCCCAGTTAATTGAGGGGGAGGGGCGGAAGAATATCTTACTTAGCTGCAGAGAGGAGATACAGAAGAATATCTCACTTGAACGACGGGTAGTATGGAAGTATATCCCACCTGGCTACGGGGAGGGTGAGTGAATGAGAGTAACAGATAAAACATAGATAGAATTATAATATCCAAGAGCATTGTAACTTATAGCAACGAAATTTCACGTACCATCGACAGTGGTTCAATCACAAGTGAAAATTTCAGGATATCGCAGGGCTGATTTCCAAGCAAGACAACTCCTCTTCTGCCATTAGGAAAGTCGCTGTAATACAATCTTTCTACATATATTTCCTGTTCTTTAAGTTTCATATCGTACTAAGCTAACCTTAATAAATATAAAGAGTAGGCAGTATTGAGAATTTCTGTTCATTGTAGACGACATGAATGTATGTTTTTGACTCGTTACCGACTAGTCAAGTGGGTTGTGGCATGTAATTCGTCATCATCTCAATTTTTATTGGAAACCATTAATGAAAGATCATCACGATTCTCCAGGCCATTATCAAACAGATTAACTAGGGTGGATATAACCACTTTAAAATAAGTACAAAACCCAGAATGTACTAACTTTGGGTAATAATAGCACACATCACCATAATAATCTCTACAATTGCGTCAGTGGTTGATGGGATTTTAGTCAGTGTGATAGGGTGGGGGAGAGAGGGTGACCTAAATTTTTACCCTGTGTCATTTTGGCGCGTATGGAGGGTGTTTAATTCTAAGGTTCTAAGGACGCAATGCACTTAATAGAAGACTAATTATTAATTCCCTCCTGTATAGTAGGTTAGCAGAGTCTAATAATTACTACTGGAGAGTCGTCAGGAAGCAGTCATTATGTGTATGGCTATCTCTTTAATTCCGAATCATTGTAAGCTTTTTTTCTTTTCTTTTTTTTTTTTTTGTAAACATGAGCACTATACCCTTTTTAACAAGATTATTTTATCTGAGTGCTACTGCAGGTGTACTGAATAAGAAATAAAAATTAACAGATAATAAATCATTATAGAGATTTGCTTAAAAATGTATAAAAAATTATTATAGTTATTTTTATAAAATAAATGGAAAAATCGTACATTTATAAATATTTTACCATAGCCAAACGTGGGTTGGGTAAATAAATCTCATCAGTCTTTTCTGGTGATCTGTGTTAATAATTGGATGGGCAAGGTGATCCACTGGGAAATGTGCAAGAAATTTAAATTTGACCATACGAATAAATGGTATATGCAGAACCCAGCACCTGTCCTAGAAAATGACGCACATAAACTCCTATGGGACTTTGACATACACACAGATCGCCATATTTTGGCCAGCCGACCAGACCTTATAATAACCAACAAAAAAAAAAAAAAAAAAAAGAAAGAGAATTTGCAAAATTGTTGACTTTGCTGTCTCAGCTGACCACAGAATAAAACTGAAAGAATGTGAAAAGAAGGATAAGTACCTTGACCTTGCTAGAGAATTGAAAAAACTATGGAACATGAAAGTGACGATTATACCAGTTATGATAGGTGCTTTTGGCACAGTAACTAAAGGATTATTAAAGGACCTGGTGGATTTGGAAGTTGACAGCCGAGAGGAGACCATCCAAACGACAGCATTATTGAAGACGGCCAGAATACTGAGAAGAGTCCAGGAGACTTGAGGAGACTTGCTGTCACTCAAACTCCAGTAAAAAACCATTAGCTGACATGGATGTGAAAAACTCTAAAAGAGTATATAATATTACTAAAAGAAATATTTTTCGAATGACGATTATTTTTTGGTCAGCAGATCTTTCCCATTTGTAAGATGGTTGCAATGCAATCATTATATCCCAATTTTCGCGTAATTAGCTTTTATCATAAAAATCCAAAGTAATTATGCATCAGTAATTAACTATAGAGATTCATTTTCTTTCATGAAATCCATGTTGAAGCATTTAATGTTTGTCGTATGTAGTTACCCAACCCCTCCAAATAAACAGGTTGTGACACAAGGTCAGTTTTTAAGCAGGTTTTAACAAGTTTGAATTTGGAGTTTTCCTTCTTTAAGACTGGTTGCCATACCAAGGTTAATGAGCTGATTGAGTGCTCCACACTTGTAGCGTTGCGTAATATTGCGCCATATTTCGGGTTGTTTCTAAGTGGAGCAATAGTTGGATCAGTGCTAAATAGCATTACTATTGTATGGAGTTCAATAATCATCAGATTACCTTCGCCCAATCATCACTAGATTACCTACACTCATTAATCACCTGATTATCTACTCTCAATCATCAGATTACTTATACTCAATCATCACTAGATTATCTATACTCAACCATCACCAGATTATCTATACTCAATCATCACCAGATTATCTATACTCAATCATCACCTGATAATCTATACTCAACCATCACCAGATAATCTATACTCAACCATCACCAGATAATCTATACTCAACCATCACCAGATTATCAATACTCAGTCCTCACCAGATTATCTATACTCAACCATCACCAGATTATCTATACTCAATCATCACCAGATTATCTATACTCAATCATCACCAGATAATCTATACTCAACCATCACCAGATTATCAATACTCAATCCTCACCAGATTATCTATACTCAACCATCACCAGATTATCTATACTCAATCATCTCTAGATTATCTATACTCAACCATCACCAGATAATCTATACTCAACCATCACCAGATTATCTATACTCAACCATCACTAGATAGCCTACACTCAGTCATCAACAAATTATTTATACTCAGTCATCAGCAAATTATCTACACTCAATCTTCACTAGATTACCTTTACCCATCGACTTGTTCCAAACTAAGCAAAAGTAGTTAAATATCTGTTCTTTTATAAATATCCAGAATAAATACTTCCTATTCTGATTTCAAATTTTACGAGTTTAATTTTTTAAAATTTATGTTTCAGTTCAGTCGGCCGTAGCCCAACATGAACCTTACCTCATGGCGACCTTCGACATGGAGAGTGTGCGAGGAGAGGTCATATTTACAGAACCTGGTGAGGGTAATGGTGTAACCATGATGTTCAGGCTCAATGCCACGGATGGTTCAATGGACAAGTACACGTGGGAGTTCCGGCGTTATTTTACTGATTATCGCGAAGAAGACAAGTGTGATGATCGTTACATTGGCAGAAAGTAAGTTATTGGATAGCCTAACATTTCTATCTGTTTTTGCCGTTTGATGACATTAATAGTTTTTAGTTTTAACCTCACTTAAAAAGATAGATCTTGATTTTATTGTGATAATTGTTGCTATCAGGTTTGAATTTTTGATGAAATGCACCACGCATACATATCCGAATTAAATTCATTCGATTCTATTAATAGCAAAAATATTTCTTGTCTCTACCTTGGTAGTTACTTATGAGAGAATAGTTTGTTTAAATGCTAATGAACCCATTCTCTTCCACGAACAACTGTGGCATGAATTATATCCTGGCTGGAATTGGTGCCAATGGGATATACTTATTTCAACTATCATAATAAGACCGAAACAGTCTTTAAAACGATATGAAAAACATGCGTATTTGTTTGATTCAGGAATTTGAGCTTCAAATAATATTTATATATATATATATATATATATATATATATATAGCGACCGCAATCGAGGGCAACGAGAAAGCTCTCTTTTCAGCTACTATATCGAGGTGTAGGGGAGGGCGCTGCTCCTTTCCCTGGATTGCTCCACTTAACCCTTGATACGTACCTTATATTGCTAAGCAATATAGTGTTAAACAAGGCGGTATCAAGTACCATTTTTAAAGTCTTTGGTATGACGCGACCTTGGATTGAACCCAGGTCACCATTATGTATATATATATGTGTGTGTGTGTGTGTGTGAAACTAAGCAACCAAACTAAGTAAATTATGTAGAAATCACTTACTTTGAATAATTGTTACTAATGAAATCCAAAGTTGATAGGCTAATCTTGTGGAAAATTGATATGTGAACTCCTTTTTTCTTCAAGGAGTGGTCTAATTTTACTTGTTGGTTAAAAGGCTTTGAAATCTACCCCCATTCAATGCTAGTGGTACCCCGTGACATTTTCGCTAAAAATCAATCAAGACAGTCTAATCGTCCAAAAAGCAAATAAAACTGATATTCGCAGGAATGCCCCCGTGGCGTGAAATTACTTAGAAAGGACTCATTTTATCTCCAGTTTCTTAGGTTAATGGGCAAATACTGATAAAACTTGACATGTGAACTTCCTTGAATTATTTTAAAGAGATTTGATGAGGAGAGGGAGGAATGCGGTGGAAGGGAGGTAGGGAACCACCTACCCCCGGAATTTCCTGGAACATTTCAGCTTGAAATCGATCACATTACGAAGACCTAATTCCTCCAGAAAGCAAGTAAGATTATCATGTCAGGTGAAGACAAGGCATTTTTAATAGAAAATTAATAGGACAGAACTTATTTGTACAGAAAGCAAAGAGAATGAATTTTTGATCTACACAATTTAGTTTTAGTATATTATTTTTATCATGGGTCATAGCTCGTTCTTTTGCTAGTACCCTGCCCCATATATATATATATATATATATATATATATATATATATATATATATAGCCTGTCTGAAGTTATATATACTGCTTCTTGGCAAGTTAGAAAATAAAACAACACTTTCCGTCTAAAGAGCAACAGTAAAACACAATGTGAGAATATTTTGATATTCATTAAGATCAATTTTGCTTGCCTCGAAGCAAAATGGAAAAAAAATGAGAGAAAAATCAATTTTTGAAATTCTGATTTTTACAGAGCTTTACAGATTTTCCCAGTCTCTGACACTTCTGGGAAATATGTAACTATCTTAGTCAAGTAATTGATATTCATCAAACTTCTTTAGTCTGATACGATACCACAAGAATCAAATTCATTATTCAAGTGATACTGACTTATTTTCTACCAAGCACTCAAGATGACGAACTTAGTCTAACATAATCCCACTGTTGTAAGCTTCTCTCTGTCTGACTCTGTCTCTCTCTCTCTGTTACCTGTGAAGAATAAACTCACTTCCGTGGCAAATTGATAATATTGCCTTCTTGTGTGCTTCAATAATATACTGGCTTTGACATTATTAACTGAACTCGTTTTACAGCTCAGTCACCTGGGACTGTAGAATACGTTGATTGCATCTCTGCATAGGGGTAAGACAACCCCTCCCCCAATGAGGGTCCTGTGTATGACACTAACCCCAATGGGATAGTGAGGTTCCAGTCCTGGAAATTTGGGAAATGTGGAGTACTCCTTCATTATTATTACTCCCAGGAGTGGTAGTACCTGTTAAGGTTCCAACTTCTAGTCGAATAGAACCATTTAACTGACAAATAGGAGTATAAGTGTTAGATAGAAATACTTGAAATCATTTAACAGTCCTGGCCTATGTAAAAATTGTTACCCCTAAAAATGTTCGTTTACTTATATACGAGGATCATTAAATAAGTTTCCAAACTTTTTTTCGTATGGGCACTTTTATTGATAGTACACACATGAAACTCTAGTCCCATTCCAAGTAATCTCCTCCGGCTGCAATGCACTTGTATCGTTCCAACAACTTCTGGAAGGCTCCATGGAAGTCCTCTTGTGTGAACCTGTTAATGGCCATTGTCACAGCCTCTTTTATCTTCTCAATTGTCTCATAACCACAGCCTCTGAGCTTAGGGAATAAGCAAAAGTCACAGGGAGAAAGGTCTGGACAATAGGGAGGCTGAGGAACTGTCTTGATGGCCATCTTGGTCAAATAGTCTGTGACAAGGATGAAATTGTGGACTGGTGCATTGTCCTGATGGAAATGCCACTGACCTGATTTGAAGAGCGCTGGCCTCTTCCAACCGAATCTCTTCCTGAACTTTCTTAAAACCTCAACATAGTAACCCTAACCCTAACCCTTTGGCCAATCAACTGTGGTGTATTGACTTCCTTACGCCTCCCACACCTCTCATCATCCCTCACAAATTCCTTGCCTTCCTTGAATCTCTTATGCTACTCAAAAACTGATACTCAACTCATGCAAGATGGTTGAAAAGCAGTCTGAAGCATTCCATTCGTTTCTGTATCATTTTTTTCCTAGCTTAAAACAGAATTTTATTGCATATCGTTCTTCTAAAGTGTTCTCACGTCCAGATTGCATTTTTGAGATTCACCAGCTATTACAATCAGGCTATAGTAGGGTGTATTCGAATTCCTGCTGTAGCTATTTATTTAAACCTGAAATCATAAAAATTGGTCTGTCATCTCATAAGATGTATAGCAACAACATAGTGAATTTTCAAGAGTTTACAACAATTTTAAATGCCTGTACAAAAAAAGTATGGAAACTTATTGAATACACCACGTATATTTAATATATTTGTGTAAACAGGATTGGGCATTAAATTATTCACTTAGAAATAATATATTTTAATAGGAATTAGCATTAAATAACCTACAAGCGTTAATATGCTATAAAACGCAACCAATCGATTAACTGAGCCCAGTATAGTTTGGCACAATGTCACAGTAATGGGGCATCCCGTAGGGACTTTATATTGAATAACACAAATTAGAGGTATGCTTATTGGCCGTTATGCAATGGTCACCTCTCAGCATTTCAGATATTAATCTCATTTTATAATTTCTTTTTTCAGATTCAGTTCTGAGACTGGCACAGTAACTATGGGTGCTTACGAGCATGTTACTGCCCGCACTATCCATCTCTGGGGTTTGAATGGCGTTGTCGGTAAGTACAAAGTCTGAATATATGGAAGATATTATTTTCAATTTTTTTAGAAAGCAGTTTCCAAAAAAATGTTTTTATAAACACTCTAAAAAATTAAGAATTTTTAATTATCTATTTGGTGGCAGACGTTGAAGATTTATAAAATTGATCTTTAATTATCCTGCAGATATAAGATTCATTGAAGTCTTTTTAATTTGATTAGTTTATTCCAAAATTAATCTTCTACTATTTAAAAATAGAATAAAAGCTTTTAAATATAAGGAAAGTTAGGTTCATTTGACTAGAGAATTTCCGTTATTATTATGACAAAAGTTTCCAATGAAGCTAATTATTCAATTTCTGATTGAAATAATATCATTTTTTACCCAAATTTCATGTCAACATCTCAGCCAAGGCTTCCATTTTTGTAAGGTTTTCGTGAGCTGCAGTTGGAATATGGTATCTGTATATTATAAGTTATTAAAATAGGAATAGACAATAAGAGTAAATCTTCATTGTCCTTAAGTTGAAAAAATTAACATTAACAGGACACTTTTTGTATGTGGGTGCCCTATTTCTTTGCAGTGATGCAGTCTGTGTATTCTACTGAGCCAGCTGACTGGGTTATAAACTGAGCCCAGTTAACGATGCTAAAACCAGTATATTTTTTCAGGCAACATCATGTTAACATTAAAATCCACTGAAAGATAATTATTCTTAAGAAATAAGATACAATCTGTCATTCAATAAATGAAATCACGAAATAGATTTAGCAAAAATAGTTTACTGCGCTAATTGGTGGAGGAACATTTTATGATTTCATATTTAATAAGATCACCAGAAGATTTTCTTTGCAGCAAAACCTTTAAAAAAATTAAAAGAGTAAAGTTGGTGACTTTAGTCGAGGGTGACCCGAAGGCTCCCTTTTCAATAGCTACTACACCAAGGTGTATGGGAGGGTGATACTCCATTCCCTAGATTGCTCTACTTTACACTTGATCCTTACTTTATAATGCTGAGTGTTAAGCAAGGTGGCATCAAGTATCATTTTTTGAGTCTTTGGTATAACTCGATCTGGGATTGAACCCTGGTCTCCTGGACTATTGGCGAACACTCTACTCATTAGGCCAATGAAAAGAATTGAGGTATTATAATCAGAATTTCTTTCATTCCAGAAACCTTACCAGAAATTTGCATTATACTTGGCTTTTTGCCAATGCTAATAATAAGGATTATGCTGTTGACAAATAGATTTAACTTTTGCAACATATGAAAGGTTTTTTATTTCCTCAACAAAAATGCTATGTTACTTTCTCAACAGCCACATATGAAAGTGCTTTAATAAGTTTACAGTCTAACCAAGTAATAACTAACCCAATCGGCTTGGGCTGTAGAATACACTGACTGCATCTTTGCAGAGGAGTAAGATTTAGCATAAATCATTTGGTTACACTCAGTTTAAATGTCAAACAGTTTTATTTGACTTATAGATAAGACCCTATCAAGTATTGCTATATATCACAAACAATTCATTTAAAAATCAGTCATTTATTTACACACTGCTGAATGTAAAAACTGTTCAAACAATTCAGTTTAGCATAAGCACACAGTTTAGTTCTACTTGTCCCATAGATAGGACCTGATCAGGTGCTACCACTCCAGGCCAGAGTGGACCTGGGAGTGATGGCAATAAAGGTGTACTCTGCATTTCCCAAAGCTCCCGCATTACTAGAGCCTTACCATCAGATTGTTTAGTGTCATATGCTTGCCACTCCGCTGCAGAGATGCAGTCGATGTATTCTGCAGCCCCAGCCAACTGGGCCATCATATATATTGTAAATGAGGAATAAAAATATCTGAGATTAAAGGTAGCATTACTGTGAGAACCAAGGATATATAAGTAATTATTATTTTAAATATTTTAGCCCAGTCACCTGGGCCTGTGGAATATATTGACTGTATCTTTGGGCTACAAATAATTTACTCTTTTTAAATCAATCTGTGATCTCTGTACTGGTAAACCAGTACTACTGTGTGAGAGAAAATAAAAATACCACTGGCATACCAGTATAATGGGCCCAAAGGTTTAATGTCTTTTATTTTTTTACTTTTCATGTCAATAAAAGCATAAACACTGAACCAAATAACATTTATTTTGTTATGAAAAGATTTAGATAATTTCAATGCAATAAGCACAATGGCTATTGACAATCTGTGTGTAAATTTTAGTTGTGTTAATTTTGTTACTGAATTTTCATAATATAAATTTCTTGATGTTGTTACTACTCACTTAAAAGCTACTTTTGGCAGCCCTTAAGCTCAATTTCATGTAGCACCCTATTTATAGATTTTATATCATAATTAATTCAAAATAAATCAATAAAAAGATAAGTACTCTATTATTAAAGCTTCATAATTATCACCATCAGAAATTATTATACATAGGGTAAGTGTTAACGTAGACAACACACTATTATTATTGATTTGCAAAGAGGACTGGAAATCATTTGATTTTCTGAGAACATTTGACTGGAGATTAGAAATATGCCAACTTTATCTTTCTAGAGGGGTAAGACCCCCTCACAACGCATGTCCTGGATATGACACTAAATCATCTGATGGTGAGGCTCCAGGTCTTAAGAGTTAGCGAATGTGGAGTATCCTTTCATTGCCATTATTCCCAGATCCATTCTGACTCAGTGGTAGTACCTGTTAGGGTCCTATCTATGGGTCAAATTGAACAGTTTAATGATTTACTATACTTGAAATGATTTAACTGTGTGCAAACAAAGGATTAATATCAAATTGAATTATCCTTTTTAGCTTGAAACCTTTTAACTGTGGCAGATAGAACTATTAGTATTAGATAGCAATACTTGAAACCATTCAACTATATGCAAACATTAATAGCAATGCTTGAAAGCATTTAAGAGCAAACCAATAAGCTTTGGATCGTTTAAAAATACTGTTATGTACAAACTATTCTCTTACAAATCCCCCCATATATATATGTATATATATATATATATATATATATATATAAGGAGAAGAGAGAGAGAGAGAGAGAGAGAGAGAGAGAGAGAGAGAGAGAGAGAGAGAGAGAGAGATTGGAAAAATCCAATAAAATGTGAAAGAATAAGTGGAAAAGTGGATAAACCGAAACATTGACTTATGATAAATATTTATCTCATATTATGCTGACTTAACCGGCTCATTGGCCTAATGAGTAGAGTGTTCGCCAATGGTCCCGGAGACCTGGGTTCAATTCCAGGTCGTGTCATACCAAAGACTTTTAAAATGCTAATTGATACCTCCTTGCTTAACACGCTGCATTATAAGGTACATATCAAGTGTAAAGTGGAGCAATCTAGGAAAAGGAGTAGCGTCCTTTCTTACACCTCGGTATATGAAAAGGGAGCCTTCTGGTCGCCCTCGACTACGGTCGCCGACTTTATGCTGACTTGAAATTCTTATTACTTTTGCCTCAAAAGGTCCGAGAGTGGGCTGAAAAGTTCATATGATGACGTCACATGTGCTTTTAGTGACATTTTTACCAATGAGATCCAAGCAATGTAGTACTGGTGAAGTGTGTAGACTGCAAAGGGGGATATGTTAAAAAATGAGTCTTTGATGAAATGAAGACGAAATAATAATTTAATCCGTTGACTGTGTTTCGGTTTATCCACTTTTCCACTTATTTTCACAAACACACACACACACACACACACACACATATATATATATATAAACAGGATTTGGCATTGAATAACCCACAAGAGTTGATATGCCATAAAACACAATCAAACCAAACCAATTGCATTATTTTCTTTGAGTATTTTAATATCATTTCACTAAAAAAGGTTTGTTTTGATATGTCCTTTTTTTGCTATATTATTGTAAAATTTAATCATTATAATGTATATTCAGTAAATTATTGGGTCTAATCTGCTAATCGTTTCGTTTTTATCACAATATTTTAGCGGGTGTATTCATCTTTGAGTATCATCCATTAATTTTTATATAATACATGAGAGTCGGCTGAAAAGTTCCAAGATATTCTCATGGAATGTGACCGAATGAGATTTATTTTTCAACATATTCCCCTTCGGGGTCTACACACTTCTTTCATTAGGATTTCATTGCTTGAATGCTCTTGGTAAAAATGTCACCAAAAGCAGATATGATGCCATCATATAAACTTTTCAGTCCACCTAGTTCTGTTTGAGGCTAAAGGAATAGGAATTTCAAGTCAGCATAATATGAGGTAAATACTATAAAAATATTGTGATTTGTCTAAATAAATGATTTCCCGATTACTTTTGTTCCACTTTGTACATCTGGATGATGTTGAAGATTACATCGTCTTAAAAACAAGAACGATGGCAATATTCTTTCTGATATTTCATGAAATAACAGCAATGCCCTATCTGAAAACCAATTTAATTTCACTCATTAATTTTTCAGGTTACACTTTACTCTTGAATCCGACGCAGTCATCAAAAAAGCCTGCATGCGCCACTATTATGTTCAGAGGACGTCACGTGACTGCTTATGCCAGGCTCCAAAATTCTATCGGTGGACGAATCATCTTCAGGCAGTACGAGCAGACAGAGTACACAACCATTTATTCTGACCTTTACTACATGGCACCAGGCACCCAGCAGCGGTCCTCTTACCACTGGTACATCTTCCACCCGACAAGTGAGACAGAGTCTAGTGAAATGTGTCGCAGCCTGAAAAAACCGCTACAAGCCTCGTGGCAGAGTTGAGAAACTACCCATGCTACCAGTCGGTCAGAATCCTTACGATCATCGAGAAGCGTGGATCGAGCAGAATGTGTGGGTGACCGGCACTGATAACATAATAGGCAAATGGGTGGGAATCGTAGACGAAAACGAAGAGGTAATCGCCTGCAGTTTTATTCAAGAGTATCGCCACAAAACTGCTCATGTTTACTTTGAGGGAGATGGATCCTGGGGGTCGATTCGGTTCGAACAAGACTCTCCTTACGATCCAACTGTTCTCTATGTAAACTTTGAGAATCTTCGAGATCAGGCTTCCGGCTACCATATACACAAATACCCGGTTTCCCAGCGTATCACTGCTAATGAAGATGAATGTTCAAACTCTGAACTTTCTGGACACTGGAATCCGTTTGATATACCCCTTAATTCATCACCGGCACCCGGAACAGGCACTAACGACCAGTATGAAGTTGGAGATTTGAGCGGTAAATTTGGAATGCTTAACGGAAGAGATACCTTTGCCGAAACCTACTGGGATTGGAATCTTCCATTGTTTGAAGAGTACAGTATCATTGGACGTTCGTTTGTTGTGCATAGAACTGACGGCAGCCGTTGGTTTTGTTCTAATGTGAATTATCCTGAAGATACGGTTATCTTGATGGCTAGATTCTGGTACCCTGTTTTTGGTTTTGCCATGTTCAGGCAAAGCACGAAAGATCCAATGTCCGATACTACTATTTATTTTGAACTGGATTACAGTGATGGAACTGGTCCTACCATGGATCACGAATGGAAGATTGGTGAACGTACCGCTACTGACTGGAATGATAAAGACGGCGCTCACCGATGCAGTTCTACTGGAAATGTATACAACCCTTTCAACCTTGCCTTGGATGGACAATATATGGATTCGTGCCGCAAAGAAAGAAGTTTTCACTGCGCCGTCGGAGACATTACGAAACGTGTAGGAGGGATTCAAATCCGTTCTGGATTCAAGAAAAGGCCGGCCAAAAAGACCTTTATCACAACTACTTTCTTGCCTTTGTTTGGTCCCTACAGCATTGAGGGCAGATCCCTGGTTATCTTTGACAACATTCGACAAAACCGTCTTGCCTGTGCAACAATTTACCGACATTGGCCTTACAAAGCTATAATGAAGCAAATGTCTCACACAACTACCACGCTGCAAGGATCAGTCACTCTTGAACAACAGACCCAGTTTGATCCGGCTGTGGTCCGTATGGATATCATTGGTCTAAATAAGAAAGTAAACACCTGGGCTATCTATTTCAATCCAGCTGTTGAGAACAGTCACTCGTCTTGTTCTAAGGTTGCTCTCGGTTACATGTGGAACCCATTCAGAATACCCATACAGAATCTCCCTTCTCCTGGTCAAGGTACCCACAGCCAATACCCTATGGGTGATATGAGTGGTAAATTCGGTTACTTTGGAGACCGTGGTCACGAGAAGAAGACAATGCGAGATTACAATCTGGCTCTTTACGGACCTTCTAGTGTGATGGAACGCGCGATGGCAGTATCAAATGACTACACTGATATCAAGGGTTGTGGAAACTTTTCTTTCATTCAGCCAGAAGCCGAACGATGGGAGGCTCGTGTTAACTTCTGGGGTTACGTCCATGGTTACGTTCATATGGTAAGTCATACCACTAAAATTATTTCTGAAATAAAATATTTGCTGTCGGATCAGTCGTGTATCATGTAAATTATGGGGATACCTCAACATGATTTAGCAGACTTTTATGACTGTTTAATCAGTTATATCCTCCCTAGTTACTTTTCACTTGTGTCCTTATTCTAACCTATATTAATCTAGAAAATAACGCGCATACCTCACTGCTATATTTAACTTCTCTTAAAAAATAAATTTGGTAGTATAATGAATTCAGTCTTTACCAATCGTTGCCTTGTGCCAGATTAGGCAAACCTGAGTAAATACTTATTATAAAAAGAATGAATTGTTTTTAATAAAAAAAATTTGATGAATAGATGCTAAGATATATTTTCAGTTGAAGTCTATAACTTTAAACATAATAGACCAAGTTACATCTTCAATCCATTTTTTTCAGTTCTAATAAAGATCTTCTTTTATACTATATTGCCCTTCTCTAAATACCATTGTTAAATTCTGTTATCGTTAGCATGATTGACTGAAAAAATATCCTTCTCTGTAAGTAAAAACTTAGGCTAACCATTTTCCCTTAATACCTAGAAAATAACAATTGAAACGATTATCCATACTGTCAACATTGAAGATTACTAATCCATTATCGTGGTTATATAACCAAGAGTTTTTTTTTTTTTACCTGAGAAAATTTGCCACTGTTAACATTTGAAAATATAGATGAAATAATTCGCTTTTGTTTTAACTTTCAGTGGCAGTACGTTTACCCAGATGGTCACACCACAGAAACTTGGGTTTACATTGATGTTCACAGTAATGAAGACCGCATGGTAAGTGTGTTCTTGTAATAAAGAAACATTAATGAGTATATATATATATATATATATATATATATATATATATATATATATATATATAGTTAATAATCACTAACAATTTCGAAACAGTGCTCAATATCATAAGGACAGAGCAAAATTATTATTATTATTTTACTCATTTGAGAGTTTTTCACACTAGCGTTACTGGTGGTTTTCTACTGGAGTCTGGGTGACAGCAAGTCTCCAAGACTCTTCTTTGAATTCTGGCCGATCTCAACAATACTCATTCGTAATTTTTTTAAAACCCTCCTTATGACAACTTTCCTGTACTGAACCAAACTCTTCCAATGAATGAACAGATAGAAAAAAAAACCTTGCTAGTACACCAACTGTTTCAACGAGAATGTCCGTTTATTGATCTGTTTTATAATTTTTAATGTTCTGACTTTTTTCTGAATTTACTTTTAGATTTTGTGTATTTGAATAATGGTTTACAAATATTTTTGATATTTTTGACAGTCGTATTTTCCTATTTCAACTTTTCATATTTATTTTGCTAACTTAAAAAAATTGATTGTTTTCCATACTCGGTATAATTCCAAATTCTTTCCAAGGTTTATCTTTTTCTTTTCATGAAAGCTGATTAAGGTATTTTCTCCTAGTTTAGAGATATTGATAATAACTGCAGGAATATTTTCATCATTGATTTTATTTTTATAAGTCATTCTTCCCACATTTCGTTAACATCAAATGTATTTGAACTAGATTTCTAATAAATTTTTCTCCCTTTTCTCACACTATCTTTTCATAGAGTTTAAACCAGTTTCTTTGTTTCTTTGTTTTGTATATTCAAAATCCGGTTTTACTTATACTTTTATTTCAAGATATGCATGATCAGATTCGCCTAAATTTTAAACTTGTTCCTCCTCTTAAACCATTCTTAACTGAAAAACATGTTCTAATATATTTTTATCTAATCCATTTCCCGCTATTTTACATCTATTATCCACTAGTAACCCATACTATCATTTTGTTGTAAACAAATCCAAATATTCGTTTTGTATTATATAATGTTGACGAATTGAATTTACAGGAGACAACCAAATTATGTACCTAATCTGTTTTTGGTAAATTTAAATCTCCAACCATTTTAATATTATTAGATTTATCTGACGAAAAAGGTATCTCAATCAATTATTCTAGCTGTTTATAACTTTGTTTACGAAAATTTGGAGATCTCTATATATATATATATATATATATATATATATATATATATATATATATATATATTGATATATATATATATTTTGATATATATATATATATATCAAAATCTTCGTTATTATAATCAGTTATTCTTAAAGCCAAAGTTCAGTTTTGTCAAACTAATTTAATTTTGTTATTTTAAAAAAGTTCTGTACATGAATAATAGTCCCCTCAATTTTTGCATTGTTTTTTCTCTATCTTATCGTATCAATTAAAAAAATATAGAGATATTTTCGTTCTTTTAGATTTTTTGTAGACAAATGTATTTCTGTATTACAGATTATTCTATATTTGTTGCCAATCTATTTTAGTCCTGTTATTTTGTTCCTCAACGAGTTAACGTTTGTATACAGTATTTTCAAACTTTGTTTTCTTTACTCGTTTTGATTTCTTTTATATTGACAGCTTTTCAATCATCATTTTGATTTTTAGTTGTTTTATTTATATGTGCTTTTTGTTTTTCTTATTTCTAATCTCCTCATATAGTTTCTCCTCTTTCATTTTTGACTTTCCTTCCAAATTTACCATTGTGTAGAAATTTCTCATCTTCATATTTAGTTGGTGCATTTTCTGTTTTTATTATTTATTTTTTTCCAAGATGTTCCGATCTTATTTTTTGATATCCTCCCCACGTTTTTTTTTTTAATACTTTAATTGAGATTTTATTTTTCTATCATTCAATATTATGATATTGTTAGAACTTTTTTTGTTCTTTCATATTTGTATCTATAATGTTCAAACAGTTTAAAGGCCTTTTCGAAAGTGCTTTCTAAGAATTCGTTTACTATTTTTTGGCTCATTTCTTGTTATATCTGCCCAGATTCTATTTCTTTTCTTCCTTTTGTTTGAACTAACGCTTTGTCAATGATTTCTCATTTTTTTCTTCAATCATTTCCGATATAAAATTTGTAATTTCTTTTCTGACTTCATTTTTAATTTTTAAATTACTATTTTATTCATCTTCCGTAATTTTCTGTTTTTCTTTTCTTTTGTTTCAACTGCAAAACAACTTGGACATTTCAAATCGCATATCTTTTCACATATCATTTTAGCGAGTTCTTTCAGACCCACACATTTAGGGTGTCACTATCTGTCACAACACTTAGTCTGATTTGATAGTTTTTACTCCTTCCTCCGTCTTCGCTCGGACAAGCTCTCAATATTTTTTTTTCTGTTTACGATCTTAAAGCCATTTTTCCTTTTCTGAAAAAACATAAGTTCTACCTTTTATAGCAAAATAAGATGAATTCCTCTCACGTGAATGTTTCGTTATAATTGTAACTTAAGATAATATACAGTCGACTATAGGCACATTCAAATCGCATATATTATCCAATCGAGATCATTACACAAGTAAGCAGCCATCTTAGCTTAGTGCGCAGCCATATCATTAGTGATGAATGGCGATGTGGTGTATATATTTACCCAACCCAACAGATCAATTTTTATTAGTACAGCTGGTTTATATTCAGTTTTCCAGCTCTTCGATTGGTAACTAAAAAAAACAGCATACGCTACTATTTATTCAGGCTTGAGAAAAAAAAAGAAGGTTCTATATTTTTCTCAAGGGCATTAGCGCAAAGTTATTATGTGAATTTTTTTTCAAAATATTCACGATACAATGTTCAATCGTTGTGATTAATATTCATCACTAAATAAAGAGCACGGACCAGGAAGGTATATACGTTGATATTTTTGCGTATAATGAATGCCTTCCCATCGTTCGCTGCGGACTTATTGATCTATCAACGTATTCTCATGATAAGAGGGAAAAGTTTGTACGTTGTCTTTATACGGTCAAACGGTTTAATTTAGTTACCAAATTTTGTATGTATGATTACTGGATACAAGGAAAGAAGAAAAAAAAAAGCATTTTTCCCATTTGTTGCTGCAAAAATTGTATCATAGTAAAGGATGTAAATTTCAAAAGAAAAGTATACACATTAATAAGATATTACGAATTAAGTGTTAGGGAATTCTTCAAGCTGGAGATATGAAATAATTCATAGCATTTTTGCTTATTGAAGGTTAATTGAACAAAAACAAATTCAATAAATCGCTTTTAATGTCATACATTTACATTTTAAGTATTTTGTCTACAAAACTCTGAAATTTTCTGAAATGATATTAACTTCTGAAGATCATATGAAAAATATAATTAGTTAATCGTTTTCTTAGTTTTGTAGGCTTATCTTACATATTAACAATTAGTTTGTAATTGTTCGGCATAAGTTTTGAGTCTGCAAGAGCTTCATCTCATATTTGGCACAGATTGGTTCTTCATTTTATATATATATATATATATATATATATATATGGTAGTAAAGTCAACGACGTTTGTCGAGGGTGACCCGAAGGCTCCCTTTTCATTAGCTATTACATCTAGGCATAGAGGACTCTACTCCTTTTCCTGGATAGCTCCACTTTACCATTGATCCGTACCTTATAATGCTGAGTGCTAAACAAGGCGGTATCAAGTAGCATTTTTTGAATCTTTGATTGGGCTCGACATAGGATTGAAACCCTCTCTTCTGGGTCATTGGTGGGCACTTCACCCACTAGATAGAATATATATATATATATATATATATATATATATATATATATATATACAACAGCTCTTCTGCCAAGCAGGATGTGACACAAGGTGAATTTTTAAGTGGAGTTTAACAGGTTGGAATTCAGAGTTTTCTTTCTCCTGAAGTGGTTGTCTGACCAAGGCTAAAGAAACCAGTCTGTCCAACTATTTACTCATGGCTGGAGGTAGAATAATTGGATTCATACATTTTCCAAGGGTATTTGTGCTATGTGAAATGCAATCAATCTTGTCCAGGATTTGAACTCGCGTCGCCGTGTCCATTTCCAACGACGGTAGCCATTATACTATTATACATATATGTATGTATGTATTCATGTATATATATATATATATGTTACAGTCACCAAATTTACTTACTGGCCCATTCGCTAGTGGATAGAGTGTTCGCCAATGGCCTGCGGGACTGGGGTTCAATTCCAAGTTGAGCCATGCCAAAGAATTAAAAAAAAATGGTACTTGATTCCTCCTTGCTTAACTCTCAACATTATAAGGTATGGATCAAGGGTAAAGTGGAGCAATACTGGGAAAAGAGTAGCATCCTCCCCTATACATCGGTGTAATAGTTAATGGAAATGGAGCCTTCGGGTCGCCAACTTTACTTACTTTACTTATATGTATGTAAGCATATATATATAGGGATATATCTTTATATATGTGTAGGTATATATATATATATATATATATATATATATATATATATATATATATATATATTATGTATTTATATATATTTAATTTTGTATGTCTATATACGTATATATGTATGTATATGTACGTATATGTATGTATGTTTATATATATATGTATATATATATATATTCATATACTTGTGAATATTTATATATGAGGATATGTCATCATCATCACCATCATCATGTCATGCCGCTAGCACAGATTTCATTGACTCTCCCCACGTCCATCGCACTTGACTGGTCCGCTAGACTTCATCTTGTGTCTGTACAGAGCTGTTGTAGATAAGTTCTAGCTAGTCGTCCAAAAATCTGCTTGACAGTGTGAAGTGGTCCACCGGAGAACGTCACTTATGAGTTCTTCCTTCCTTCTCGAGCAGTGTTCCGCATGTCTTGTTCGTCTAATTTAAATAGTTTGTACACACACACACACACACACACACACACACACACACACACACACACACACACACACACACACATATATATATATGTATGTATGTGGGTGTGTGTGCCTATACATATGTATGTTCATATAAATGTATGTGTATATTTATATGCATATGTGTATATGTTTATATACATATGCATATGCACATATATATGTATACGTATATATATGTATATACGCACATATGCATATATGTAAATATATATATATATATATATATACGTCTGTATACATTTTTATACTTTTATATATGCATAAATATCTATTATGTATAGTTATGTATATACTTATGTGTATACATATGTATGTCTCTCTCTCTATATATATATTGATAGAAAATGGATATCAACCTATTGGTGTGCATATTTGTCATCATTTTTGGATATCTGCATATATTTATTTATAAACTGTCAGAATATATAATAGCCATGCTCTGAAGGACAATATGAATTTTGAATTTGAGACTGTTTATTCATAAGGGGTCGTATATATTCAGATAAAATTTACAATCTTCATTCATCTCGTCACATCGTAAAAATCCTAATAGTTTACCATTCGCATGTGAGTTTCAGACGTCCATATGTGATGAAATAAAATTCATTGGGTTGAAAGTGTCAAATGCATACAAGGGATATATTATAGAGAGCCATATGTACTTTTTTCCTTGTTTTTGGGCAACTTGAGAGGTCGTGTTGTAGGACTTCATGAGGCTACATGATAATTTCAGAGAATTTCTAGCGCTTGATCGACGTGACATATTGGTTTTAATTTAATGATTTCAACATTGATCAATGAACATCTGTACATCCGTCGACCAGGACGCACTCGTGATGTAACAGTTACCGTCTTTGAAAATGGATCTGGTGACTCGAGTTCAAATCCTGGACGAGGCTGTTTGCATTTCACATAGCGCTAATACCCTTGCGAAAGGTATAAATCCAACTATTCTTCTTCCAATTATGGGTAAATAGGACAGACTGGGCTCTTTAACTTTGGTATGACAACTAGTCTAGGAGAAGGAAAACTTAGAATTCAAACCTGTTCGACTTAAAAACTGACCTTGTGTCACAGCCTATTCGCGAGGAATAGATTGGGTAAATACATACTTTCTTAGTCCAAGTTCTTCTTTTTTTAAAGGCTTATCAACCTTCGTGGGTTATTTAATACCATAACCATCCTTCTTGAAGGTCAGTAGTGGTGCTATTTAATCAATAGTTGTAGGGGATAAGGGAGTTCCCTCTTTTTCCACATTTTTCCTACGCCCAAAAGTGAACGTAATAGCGCGATTGGCATTTGGTCTCGCTTACTACAGTGTTGCAGTCAATTAAGTTCGTCAGTACATCATTGGGATTCCCCCAAACCAGGTCCTGGACAACCAAATAGTACAGATGCACTGTAAAGATAGGTGTGACTGGCATCAAAAGTACGGATCAGAGGTAATACGGACTGTTTGGAATTGCTTATGGGCAGCAAAATTTATACACTTTAATTTCTTTAATCAAGCTTCCACATACGCCACGACACCGCTGTGCAAGTTGTCAGTGATGTTGTAAAAGTGTTAACAGGAGAATTAAATAGTACTTTATAAATTTCAATGGTGAGAGCCTTTATACAAACAATGGTCACTTGCTTGAGTTTGTTTGTTTGGTTGGTTGGGTTTTATGGCGTATTAACCCTCGGAGGTTATTTAATACCAAATCCATTTTTTGCAAATAATCAGTTCTATTTCAAACAATTCAGTTTAGCATGAGTACAGAGTTTATTTGTCAAAAACATTTCTATTTTAAGCAATTCAGTTTAGTCAAACAGTTCTAATTCAAACAATTCACTTTAGCATAAGTACGCAGTTTAGTTCTATTTAACCCATAGATAGAGCCCTATCAGGTGCTACCACTCCGGGCCAGAGTAGACCTGGGAGCGATGGCAACGAAGAGGTGCTCTGCTTTCCCCAAAGCTCCAGCATCACTGGAACCTTACCATCAAATTGTTTAATGTCCTATCCAGGACATTTGCTGGTGGTGGTGGGGTCTTACTCCTCTGTAGAGGTGCAGTTGGCGTATTCTACAGCCCCAGTCGACTGGGCAAACGCTTGCTTGAGCGATATTTTCCAGAGTGTATTCGCTTACGACACATATGTCCAACCACTGGCATCATAATGTAGTATGCCATGCCAGACTTGTTTCCCCAGTGAACATGTATGGGGTGTGATGAAGTGACGTGACTTGAACATTTTTTCCACTGACAACTCTTCTTGAATTGCATCAACAGATGCGCCAACAGCGTGGAGTAATGCATTACAGGATGATATTCACAATCTGTCGTTTTATGTATACTAGAATACATGCCTTTCATGAACATCCATGATATACAGAGGTTTATTTTGTAACCTGTGAACACTTTCCCGATATTTTTCCGTTTAGTTATTTCTTATTACAAACGGGACGCATGGATTTCCTCTTTGGAGTGCCGAAGATTATGGTTAAAGTAAATTCTCTAAAGTTGTGTTGAAGCGTTTAGATAAAGATTCTAAAATGATGTTTAAAATGAAGCCAGAAATAAAAAATAATGTAAAAAAAGAATGAAGATATTCGTTAAAATGTTAAGGACTATATGATCAGTAAGTAAAGTTGGTGACCGTAGTCGAGGGCGACCTGAAGGCTCCCTTTTCAATAGCTACTACACCAAGGTATAGGGAAGGGCGCCACTCTTTCCCCAGGATTGATCCACTTTACCCTTGATACGTACATGTGTGCTGAGTGTTAGCAAGGAGGTATCAAGTATCATTTTTTGAGTCTTTGGTATGAATTGAACCCCTGTCTTGGGGACCATTGGCGAACACTACTGATTAGGCCAATACTTACTGTATGATAAAATAGACGAAAAAATAAGAGAAAATGTTTACTACAAATGACCTAGACAAAAGTAAGATGGAATGAAATGCAGAAAGTTGAATTTAGAAACGACAAAACATCTGAGGTGGAGAAGATCCCACAATTTGACACACTCTCTCTCTCTCTCTCTCTCTCTCTCTCTAACTCTCTCTAACTCTAATCCTTTGTGGTTAACCTACATATAAAACACATACGTACATACATCTGTGTATTTAGTCTTTCACTATACGTTTAATCTTAAGGAAATTAAAACACATTCAGGATGTTGAATTTTTCCCAGACGTTGTATACATGTATGATGTTTCTATATATGTACGTGTGTATATATTGTTCTAAGCGAGCGTGCTTGTATAATATGTGCCCATTTCTCTGTATGTATCATATATGTTAATTTGTAAGATGGAGTCCTCATAGCGTAGTGACTAATGTACTGAACTGTGACATCATAGTAAGTGAGTTATATATATATATATATATATATATATATATAGTAAGTGAGTTATATATATATATATATATATATAAAACTCACTTACTATGATGACACAGTTCAGTACATTAGTCACTATGCTATGAGGGCTCCATCTTACAAATTAACATATATGATACATACAGAGAAATGGGCATATATATATATATATATATATTGGCCTTGTTGGTAGAATGTTCGTCAATGGTCGGGGAGATCAGGGTTCAATGCCAGCTTGAGTCATACCAAAGACTCAAAAAATGCTACTTGATGCCTCCTGAGAATTAATTTTTATTTATTGCGGACTTTTTGTCCTCATCTTGGTAGTTTTTTTTTTTTTTTTTTTTTTTTTTTTTTTGTGTGTTGTTTCTTCTTTCACTACGTTTCGGCCAAATTTCACCTCTGGCGTTCTTCAGGTGATTTACCGCGACCTCGGATAGGAATGCTGAGTCTTGTAACCGTATCCCCAGTAATTACTGCCTTCCATAGTTGTTGTCTATCGCACCACGTTTTTGACCAAGTAAACCTCTGGCCGGCTTCGGTAGGATTTGAAACCGCTATCTTCTGATAATGCTCACCTGGAATTGATGCCTCCTTTGCATTATAAGGTACAGATCAAGGGTAAAGGGGAGAAATCTAGGGAAAGGAGTAGCACCCTCTCCGACAACTCAGTGTAGTAGCTAACGAAAAGGGAGCCTTCGGGTCACCCTAGATTACGGTTGGTGGATCTGAAGCCTTTTTATATGGAAGAAAGGGAACTCCACTTCTGTCGCGCCACGTGGATAGAAAGTTCTTCTACAAAAAATGGATGCAGAAAATAAGTATTTCTTTAGCCCGGTATAGGCTAGCGAAAAGTATTACTTCCATTTTTATAGAATTATTTCTGGCAGAAGTGTTTTGCAAATGTTGATAAATATTGATTTATCCCTTTCTGAGCTGTAACGGCCGGTTAAAATCGAAAAAGGGCTTCATCATTTCCGGCCGTCCCCGGATGTTATTTCTCTAGGGCGAAATGTAATCCGATCTGTTGACGTTCGCAGGCCGGTCGCGGCAGATCTACTATGAAACTTAAGTTTCAGGGCCCTATAATCTCGGAAATGTCACAAAAGTGATTTTATTCCACACTGCTTAAATATTTTGTGTTATCTGTATGAGAAAGGGCGATCAGAAAGTAATATTGATAATATTATGATTATTAATAATTCTATACAAAATAACAGTTGAAATCGAAATAAAATGGTATTAAAGTTTAGAAACTTTCCCCAAACAGTTCAAATTTCTGGGCCCCATAAAATGTAAGTTCAGCTTTGTATCTAAACGTAAACGTAATATGATGAATTCTGTATTAACTAATTCATTTTGGGTGTACACGAACAGTAAAATGATTTCACAGTATAATTTTGTCAACTGGAAACAGTATATCAGAGAACCATAATTTTGTAACGTTATTATTTTCAGTGTGGGGCACCTTTGGTGGTGTAACGGTTAGCAAGCTTGACTAGCAAACCTACACGAGTGAGTTCGAGTCTCACTGGGTGCCTCATTCATTCGGCCTTGTGCCACATCGAAGCAAAGAGCTTCGTAAATAACTATTATTTTCAGTGTTATATTTTTTTCTTTTATAATTTACGGTTATATATATATATATATATATATATATATATATATATATATATATATATATATTGAAGATGAAGAACAAATACTAACTATAGTGTGATATACAACTCATGGGCAGTTAAACTAGGTGTCTCACATGCATTACCATAGCTAAGGCCATAAATAGCCACCACACCTTATGGAGGCTTGAGACTCCCTCTCTCTTTCCCTGAAATGGTGAGATGGTGTACAGGCTTAGAATACTCGGGATCAAGCACACCTTAAATTTTGCCGCATCGTGTCCGAAAACAAGAACACGAGTTGGGGTAAAGAGAAGATACTACATTTTAATCCCAAGCGGAAGGCAGTGGGGCAAGGCCCAGATCTAAAGTAGAAGTGTTGGTGACGAAAATTTTGATATCAAATATCAGTATCGTCCTATTTTTAAACTGTAAAGAATGACTACCACTGTCATTGAGTTTTCACCCAAATTGTACCGTGGCAGCACTATTTCTGTACTATAGTAGCTTCGAGGACAAATGGCTGTGTATCCTGTGGTTAGAGAAGTGTCTGGTGGATTGCCACTTTAGACTGCTATGTTGGGTGAGGCTTTTTCAAAGAGAGACTTTTTACCTGTCTTTTCTGCGAAGTGTAATTGAATTATCATTCGTTCTTTGTTTTTCCTTGAAACAAGCAGGTTTTCCAACTTTCTGGTTGTAAAATATTTCTCTTGTCAAGCAGATACTAACCGAAACCAACACAAAAAAATTTAGTTTTACTTTTATCATTTATGCATCGATAGTCAAAATACGATTTATTTTTAAACTTGATCTAGAAAGAGAGATAGGCTGACATCAAGGTATTTCTCGTAACTTGCTTCCGATAGCAACAAGACTCTTCAATTTGGGAAATCAGAACCTTCTGACTATCTGTGTTGATGGTCGGATACACTCTCCTTCGCTCAAACACATGCTATTCTCGGTCACCTACTTCATCTGACAGTCCAATCCTCTTTGACTTCCTCAAGACACACACTATATCCAGTCGCTTATTCTCTCAGATGGTCAAATACCCTCTGACTTCTCCAGCGAGAGATATCTCCTTAGACGCCAAAAACCTTCGCCTAAATTTTCCCACCGTCTAGCATGAACTTCAAAGGATGGTTGCGACGCCGTCGAGTATTTGTAATTTATATAGTCTCTGTGTGTACGTGTGGCCCGATCGGTGATTTCGTTTGTTTCAACTAAGCAGTAACAACCACCCCAACACAATGTAACAATATACAGAATATTCTAAAACGGGAAAAATCGTTACCATCACCGCAAATTCTCCGATGGATATTTTAGAAGCAGAAAGAATGCCACGTTTATTTTATAGCTTGGGTTTGTTTCTATTTCTTTTGGACTGCAGAAGTAAATATGCTGGCCGAATTGTTTGGGGAAAAATCCTTGGAATATCCTACAGAAACAATAAGTTTGAATCGATGATAATGTAGTAACAAAAAATATAAAAGGATTTCAGAGTGTATAAATACTATGTCACTTGTTTTCTCCAGTCTCTTTTCGGAATTTGTCAGTCTACATTCATTTAAAATGCGTATTAAGAATACTAGCGAATTTGCCGCGCAACTTTGTCGTTACGCTCATGCCCTGGGTTGCTTTGCGAAGGGCTTGCTACACACGCAGCCTTACTGTACAGTAGTTAAAATATCGTTATATAATCTCATAGATAATGTCTCCACACAAAATATGGAAATGCATGCCTGGTGTTGTCTTTAGTCTGAAAAATGTAAGTTTTTTTAAAATATTTAATTCATATGAAACTATGGTTTAATTTTTTTACCTAGAATTTAACTACTTTTACACATCGTCCTTTATCTTTTACCTTTGTTAATTAACTATTCGTTGTAGTTGACTGGGCCATTAAAAGAAAACGGATATAAAATAAGCCGCTTTATATATATAGATGAGTGATTAAGATACAAGCTATATTCGTATAGAAAATAACTGTTGTCGCACGGTTTAAAATGACAAGAAAAAAACAGAAACCAGATCATAGAGGCAACGAAGTGTCATTGACCGAAATTTAAAGAGAGAGAGAGAGAGAGAGAGAGAGAGAGAGAGAGAGAGAGTTTTGAGTTAGCTACTAGTCTAACTTGAACATGGTCTTTTTTTTTTACATAAAATAATCTTTTCAAATCTTTGGAATTCTTAATACCTGTTTAGTATGTAGAATTTTTTTATATGGTGTATTTACTAAAATAAAGTTATTAAAAAAAACAACTCTAGTTGACATATTTTGTTGGGGACTTAATTTTTATTATTCTTTTTTATTATCAATATCAAAACCAAAACCAGAAACAAAACTAAATAAAAAACACCGTGAAAGGTAAGTTGTTGGCAAGCTGGTAGTGGTAATTTATTAAACTTTTTGCTTAGATGTGGCACAAGGCCATATGAAAGGGGCACCCAATGAGACTAGAACTCACTCGTGTAGGTTTGCTAGTCGAGCTTGCTAACCATTACACCACCAGAGGCGCCTTTGGCAAGCTGGTAGTGCATACTATTATAACTATCAGAGTTCAATGTTTCGAACCCAAGTAAAAGTCAGATTTTGTATGCGGATCCATCCCACTTAAAAGATTGACGTAAAATAATCCTTACGTTATTTTTTCCGAAGTTCGAATTTTATTGAGGTCGTCATACTTGTGGTCTTACGCTCGATTAAGCCAAGCTTAGAAAATACATGTTTTATCAACGGTATTTTGGCTGTTTAGCTTAGTCTGGTACAAGGTCACTAGTGTTGGGTACCCAATGAGTATCGAACCTACTACCATAATGATAGTCTCTGAGACAAGTTCGCTAATAGTAAGACTGTAGGAAGAAGCTTAGCAATTTATTGAGCTTATTTTAGTCTAGCAAAAGGCCAATATAGTGGGACATCGAATGAGTATTGAACTCTAGCGAATTAACCCGTGATACAAATTTAGTAATAATCGCGTTACAGTATATACCCTCAATGATTGTTTTGTTTATTTACAAAGGAGAATTTTGTCTAATACTAGGACCAAGTTTTACGGCATCCAGTTAGTAACGAACTCAATTTACAATGATTTGGTATATTAAATGAATTTCAACGATTTGGTATATAAAATTAATTTCCTAACCACTGTATTGCAGCACTAAGATTGCCTGAAACTGGCCCAAGGCCACGAATGTGGGGCGTTCAATAAAGATTTAATTCACTACTGGGAAGAAATGGTCCGCGAGACTATCCAGTTAACCAAAGCTCTATTGCTAGGTGCTCAATATAATTATTCAGTTTAGATTAACCTGGAACAGCGCCGACAGAGATAAATATTCCGTGAAGAAATAATTCACTGTACGAATGAGTGATCTAGAAAAACTATTTTACTAACAAAAAAAAAAAGCGCCATTTTGTCTATAAAATTGATATACAACCGGAAATAAGTCTACTTTTGTAAAGAGATATTCTGTTTTTGGTTTTGTTTGTACACCCATACCCAGGGCCGACGAGAACATCCGGGTATTTTTAAACAGGCAATTACTGTTGTTAACCTCTTTGAAAACTTTTATTCTTTTGTACTCGCTTTTATTTTTATTTCTTACCTGACACGTTAAGGATTGACCAGGGTTGAAAAGAAAAAATACGGAAGACTAGGATATCAAATCAAAAACATTTACTGGATCCTGAAGTTGAATTAGATCTTTTTGTAGATATCTATCAAGTTTATGCTAAAGTTGTCATGATGGCATTAAAATATGTTGCACAAAAGCAATGGTTTCTTTCCTTTAACCCTCTCTTCTTTGAGGAAAACAAAAAAAAAGTAAGAAAACCTTCAGGCATTTATTAAATTAACAGGTAAAACAGGTATAACAACCCCCCGCAAAAAAAAAAAAAAACTAAACAAAAATTAGTCGACAAGAATCGGGATTTTCCAGACTTCCGACCAAGTCAGAATTGATATAAAATTACTTTGTAGTGAAGGATTATGTATGAATCGAGACTCATAAGAGGTCATAACAAACAATACTAGGTTTTCGCGGCACTCCCCTTTCGGGGCGCCGAGTAATTAACTCAGTCCTATCCATTTCAGACAAGGAGAAGATGCTGCCGGGGGGAGGCCACCTGGTATTTGGTGAGAATCAACAATATTCAATTTATATGTAAAGGAAATGCGATTGTAGAATTTTTAACTGATTAAGATAGCAGCCATATCAAATTTGCAAAAAATAAGATCATGAAGTAGCCTCGCGAAACCGGATGAGGTAAAGATGGTATTATATATAGCAGAGGAGTGTGGAATGCCCTGTTTTCATTGGCTGTTTACTAAAGGACAGATGTCTATAAGAACGGCCGAAGTCCGGTCTTATTTGTTTTTTTTTCTTTGCTTTGGTAGAGGCACGAGCGTAGTACGTCGTGATCACGGAGGCGGTTCGGCTCTTTCAGAGTCATACCGGGGTTACTGTCGGAGCCGATATGATGCAGAAATAAACCCGAAATCGGCAATGAAGACAGTGCATCACTGAAGACCTCACTGATGCATCTAAGATGTATAATGGAAATGTAGAATTAATATTAGAAAGTTAAGAAACGAGAGAATTGATTAAGTAAATGACTTTGTGTGTTACTGAGAAAACTACAAAAGCAAGATTTGATATTAAGTGACAAATTGGAAAAAAAAAAAAAAAAAGGAATTTGTATAACTGCTTCTCAGAAAATGCACAATTCGATATAACAATATTTTGCAAAAACGGACTCGGTAAAAGAATTGTCCAAAAATAAAAAGAGAAACTTTGAAAAAAAAAAATGAAAATCTCAAAATAAAACATTTTATAATAAAGATTTCGCTTATGCAGGTAACAACATGATTTCATTGTTTAATGGCGGAATAAATAACAGTAGTAGCACTATTTAAATAAATGGTGATAAATTAAGTTAGTGCCAGAACAAAGGATACAAAATCTCCAAAATTAACTTAAATGTCTTCAATCAACTGACGAAATTCAAATCTGAGAGAAATATATACGAGTGTCATTCAATAAATAAGGTGAATTTTACCTAAGGAGTTGGCAATAGAAAGAATTGTTTTTCAAAGAAATCAACGGTGATGGGTTTTTTCATGTCCCAAAAGACAATCAGCTTGACCTTCATTACGGACTGCTGCGCCTGGAAATTTTTCTTTATCGGATAGTCAGCATGTTTCCACTCTGTGGGTTGTCTTTCCGTCTCAGACAAACCCATATTTTTTTCACTAAAACCCGCTTCTCGATGTACAACACTCATTCTTCTGTAACTGTACAATTCTTAGCCACTAAAAGTTTGATGACAAACCTCTGTTCAAGCCTGGAGCGCCCTGATTTGCCACCATTTTGAACGGTCTAAAAACAAATATTTTAACAAGATTAAAATAATTTTCTCTATAAAGCAATTCCGAACGACATAGAGTTTACATTTATGTAAAATTTTTTGAAGAAAAACAATTTAGAAAAGAAAGAGTAAATTCGCTTATTCATTAAAAGGCTTAAATATCTCTATTTGTCCTTCGTTTTTGTTTTAAAATTTAATTTCGCCCATGTAATCTTAGAAAGCCTACGCGGTTGAAATTTTATAGATAAAAGCCTTTACCTTTAACCTCTAAATTGTGTTGCTTTTGTTTCTTAAAACAATGAAGGTTATTTAAAAGTCATTGAGGTAAAAATCGTGCAAATATTTAGTCATCCCGCTTAGCTTTAGGTGACATAATCGCAAAAGCGGATTTAGTTGAAGAGGAAAATGTGCCAGTTTTCTCAAAACCCTTCAGCCTGTCGGGAAAATCTGCCTTTAATTTATTTATCCGAGGCTTAGTCGCCAACGAGTAGCTCCTGGGAGAAATGTGCCACTACTTCAAACTTGAGACAAGTCTTATGCTACTTTCTGCTTATTCTGGTTCGGAGCCAAATTGTCATGAGTAGAAGTCAGGAAGATTGTATTGTGCCAACCTTTCAAGTGCAGAATTTCTATTGTCGTTGAAAATAAGCTTTCAAATCATGCTTTTTGTCTGGGATTAAACACCGAAAACTGGGTAGAAAGAAGTTAGGTTAAGTTATTTTTGCATAGCGGCATATCAACACTCGTGCCTCATTTAATGCTGAAACCAGTTTAAAAAATTAAGGAAATTTTTTTGATATTTGGCAACTCTTTTGGATTGGAAATAATTTTTGTCAATGATTTGATTTGGATTTTTAAAAAAATGGGGCTTAGATTTTTTGTGTAGTTTTGTCATGGTATTGAGTTATATAGTTTGGATCTGTTTTTTTTTTTTTTTGTGGTTTGGTTAGATTGGTTTAATGGCATATCAGTCATTTTAGGTTATTTAATGCTAAATCCTCTTAATATACTTTATATATTAGATATATGATTTATAAACGCATTTTGTTGATAACATTTTTGAACGAGTCTGAGCCGATTTTTTGGACACAGTTAAATGGTTTCAAATATTTCTATCTAATATGAATTATTCTTTTTTCTATCCATCATTTGTTTGTACACTGTTAAGTAGGTTCAAATATCTTTATCTAACATGAATTATTCTTTTTACTATTCATCATTTATTAGCACACAGTTAAATGGTTTTAAGTATTTCTACGTAACAATAATTATTAATCATCAGACATTCATCTGCACATATTTAATTGGATATACATATATGATTTCTTAGTGAATAGTTTGTAGGTGATTTCATATTTAAATGAGTGAGAACTAATTTGTTTACACTCGAGTATTGCAATTGTTTCGACACAGTCAAATGGTTTCAATCACCGCTATCTAGCACGTGGTGTGTCTTGTCACTGGATATACCTCTGGCCTCAGGAGGCCGTCCCTCAGGCTTTAACCCTCTTCGGAGGGGTTGGGTTTATCGCCCGGCACCTGAGGCGCCCATTATAGAGGAATGCCAACTGGGTCCGGGGCATTTTGGGGAATGACGGGTGCGTATGGGCTTCGGCCCTGTACTCATACCCACCTTAAAAAAGTCTTGTGCCATACTCCTCCGGTAGGTGGGACGGAGGACAAATCCCATCGCTATCTAGTACGTGGTGTGTCTTGTCTCTGGATATATCTATCCTCGGTGGGGGGGGTCCCTCCAGGCTTAAACCCTCTTCGGAGGGGTTGGGTTTATCGCCCACACGCGCCTGGCATTTCCAAAAATGCCTGGCGCATGTGGGCTCCGGCCCTGCGCCTGTATCCACCTTAAAAAAGGCCTTGTGCCATACTCATCCGGTAGGTGGGACGGAGGACAAATCCCATCGCTATCTAGCACGTCTATTTCTATTCTATTTTGATCTTGTTTGCCGACAGTGAAGTGGTTACAAGTTTGCTATTCAACACTGATACAACACTTATTCTGTTGTATACTCATAATTAGTAAATATACATGGAGGAAGAAGAATGACCTTAATATTTCTTTATAAAAATATAACTCTCACACTTTATTCTCGAAAGGGCTTGAAGCTTCCGCAGTGTGAGAGAGACAGTTGACGAAAGAAGACAACGACACATTGCTATATTAACTTCTTTTTCTCATGACCATTCAAGACCCCACTTAGCACTTCTTCTGCTTCTCGGCCGGAGGTACTCAACTAGAAGCCTTGTGGACCGCCACCCTAGCGGGCGCTCTCAGTGATTGCAAGCTGGCACTAACTAACACTGCCTTCAACTGACTGGACCTTCACGCTGCATCTGCATATATCATTTCATAACGTCTGCGACTTCCGATTAACAACGTGACTGTTTTCACTTATTTACCACAGTGTGTCCTGTTCAGGGAAATCTCTGATTGACGGCTCGGTCAAAGGTCATTATGCAACAGTTCTATTCAACTTTGCTCATTTGCTTGTACACAGTGAAGTGGTTGCAAGTTTTGTTATTTAACATATTATTCTTTTCAATATTACTCATTCGTTTGCATACAGTTAAATGATTCTAAGCATTGCTATATATCTCTTACAATACAATTTAACACCAGTCATTTGTTTGCTCACAGTTAAATTTTCAAACAGTTCTATTTCTAATAATTAAATTTAGCATGTCATTGTTTGCACACAGTCACGTTTCTATTTGACACATAGGTAGAACCCTATCAGGTGCTACCACCCTGGACCAGTGTGGACCTGGGAGCAATGGCAATGAAGGGTACTCTGCATTCCCCAAAGCTCCAGCATTACAGGCGCCTCACCATCAGATTACTTATTTCAGGACGCTCTTTGGGGCAGGCATTACCCATCTGTAGAGATGCAGTAGGTGTGTTCTACAGCTTCAGCCAACTGTGCTATTTTTTAAAAAAAGTTATTTGTAGGAAGAGATACAGAGCTACTTTTAAATGTCATTTGCTCAGCTAAGGGCCTCATAAGACCCAAAGCGGCGTTAAAATGACAATTAATGCATTTATCTGTTTGTCGCTAACATTTGCATTAATTTCTGACCACTGGTAATGACTTTCTTTCAATTTTTTGGTTTGGTTTCTTTAATGGCATATCAACCTCTGTTGGTTATTTAATGCCAGAGTCATTCTCCTAGAAGAACAGTAGTGGCACTATTCAACCCATAGCTGGGAGGATAAGGGGGTTCATACCTTTCCCAAGGGTATTTGCTCAAAAGTGAACGTAATAGCGCTACTGGAGTACGAACTCGCTTCCTACGATTCCGCAGTCCATCGCTTTAACCATTACACCACGAGGACATCCCACTTCAATTTTTTAATCCACAATATGCAGATTGATTGTTGAAATGTTCTAAAACAAATTTTTGGTAAAACTAATCGTAAAATTCCTTGTTTAATCACCAAGTTTCCTCTCTACCATTAGAAATTTTCACTTTGTTAATGTAAAAAACGAGTTAAGTAGAGAAAATTATTTATGTGTTCACGGTAAAGTGAACAACAATAAGAAAAGCGCAAATCTTATTTTGGTATGTCAGATTTAAATGTTGAAATATTGCAGTGATTATTATTTATACCCTACAACTAAAATTGTCTGCATCACTATATACAGGGTGAGGAAGAAGCAAAAGAAGTTAATAATATTAACTTTTCGATTACTTGTGTCCTACTCTGTATATATTCATTAGAGTCACTGAAAGGTTTCGAGGGAATGATCATGACATAATAGCTAAAACGCTTGGCTGCTGCCTCGAAATAAGAGAATTTGAACTCAAGTCGCGCTATTACGTTCAATTTCAGATTAAATACCCTTGGGAAAGTTAAAAACAACCATATCCCCCGCCCACTGTAGGTGAAATAGTATCACTGCTGTTCTTCTACAAGGATGGCTTTGGTGTAACAAACTCGATTGAAGTAAAATAATTGTAATGTTTCTAAAGGTGTATAGGAAACTGAATCTTTGTATCTTGAATAGGAAAGTAGACATTTGTTTTTTTTGTTGTTTTTTTTTTCTTTTTTTGTTTATTGCGGACTTTTTGTCCTCATCTTGGTAGTTTTTGTGTTGTTTCTTCTTTCACTACGTTTCGGCCAAATTTCACCTCTGGCCTTCTTCAGGTGATTTACCGCGACCTCAGATAGGAATGCTGAGTCTTGTAACCGTATCCCCAGTAATTACTGCCTTCCATACTTGTTGTCTATCGCACCACGTTTTTGACCAAGTAAACCTCTGGCCGGCTTCGGTAGTATTTGAAACCGCTATCTTCCGACAATGCTCACCTGGAACCGTAGAGACTCAATGCCTCTATCCGCTGCGCGATGGGCCCCGAAGTCCGCAATAAATAATAATAATAATAAAAAAAGAAATTAATTCTAAGATTAAGAAGCCTCATCTCAAAATGGTTCCAATTAAAGACAATTAGACATTTGTTGTAGAGAAATGATTGGCATGTCAGTTTTGCGGAAAACCGCTAGTAAGTAAAATCCTCACTTGGTATCTTACTGCTGCAGCCATATACTAGACTAATTTAAGACGAGTTATTGTGTACATAATGATGCCTATTTAAATCGATGGGAAGTATACTTTTTCATTCTTTCATTCGATTGTCATTTAATAGCTTGTTATCGTAGCTCTCTGACAGATTATGTTATACTCATCAAATATCTATATCAGGATATCAACTTGAAAACATCTATTAATAAGCTAATCGGAAAAGAATTGCAGTCATCAACATTAGAGTTTTCATGTGGTCCTCTGTGAGCTACTTTGTTGTAGGAGACTTTTCTTTTCCCTTAACTGCCTGCGGCATGTTTTGGAGAAGATCCAACTGTAACATCGTGGAGAGTGTCTTGTGTTGCTTGCTTTCGAACAGAACTCAAAAGCTGTCGATCATCATTCCTGTCCGGATGACGAAGGAAGTTGACAGATTCGCATTTATAGTTTGGTTCCCACATTTATTACTTGATGTTTTAATTTGATCAGGCCGATCTTGTCTATAGGTTTCCAAATGTTGTTCACCGTGAAAGGAAAATTCTTTGTATTTTCTTAATGACTGTTGAATCCCACATAACTAGTCCAAAATTATTTGACTTTTACTTCACTATCTCAGTCCTAGGTGACCTTTTGAATTTAACTAAATCTCTCAAATATCACGAGACTGCGTCTTGCCAAAGAACGAATGCTCATGTGATTTCACTTTCCCGAACTTTGACTCGGTGATTGTGTCCAATAAAATTATCGTATGGTAAATTTATTGCAGGTAAATTATTCGGGGCTTAATTCAGAATTTAATCTTTGCTTTTAAGAATTTAGTAAAACGAACAAAAGTACAAGATTAACCTTTTATCATAAAAACTGTTTATCAGATACGATGAACTCGCGATAAATTTGCCATATAATGAATTTACCGACGATGAATTTTCCGAAAATCATCAACAGTTATGCTTTCTGATCTGTTATATGAAAATTATACTTTCGCAAATGTTAAACACGTCTGCTATCCAGAGTGCCGATGGTGGTTGTGGGCAATTACAGTACATAACATGAAACTCTACCACTGAGCTACTGGCCGACATCGCATACAAGCAATGCTGAATTAACTAGTTATGGTAAATGCGTGGATAATTAACCTAATGTGTCTTGTAGTAACGTCCATACTCTTACAGAGGACATGGTCACCTCCGTGGCTATGTCTTCCCAAAAGGACTGGAGGTATGCTTCCGCGTAATCATAACCACATGGCAAGGAAATAGACATACGTATTTTTTGAATTTTTACATAGAGGAATTATGCATTATAAATTGAATAACCATGACCAGAAAAAATGTATGCTGTTGCTTTTGGTTGCGTCGAATATGTCGTGCTGTTGGTATGTGTTGAAAGGCTTTAAGTTCTTAAAGAACATTTTAAGTCAGAAGTGCCGAGATGTATTTTCTACGAGAAAGAGGTGTTCACTGAAAAATATTCAGAGGGTAACTTCAAAAGGTATTGGTTCAGTACTGAAAAGACTTTGCGCGAAATCTGAGAATCATGAGTGTTATACCGAGACCACTAGAAATAAGAGTTTGAACATAACACATCACCATCATCATGGCATGCCACTTGCACAGATTTCCCTGACCTTCTCCCGCCATTTGTCCCTATCGTCCATTGCTCTTGACAGGTCTTCCATGCTACATCCTTTATCAGTGCAGAGCTGTTGTAGATAGGTTCTAGCTGGTTGTCCAACCTTTGCTCATCCGCGTGAAGGGGTGCACAGGAGTACATCGCTTATGAGCTCGCTCTTATTTCTCCAGCAGTGTCCATCATATCTTGCTCATCTATTTTGGATGGTTTTCGAGATGGGTGGTCGGTGTCCATACAGCAACTGCTTTTGGGATGCTGCCTCCAGGACTTGTTTAATACAGTTTGGATGACATAACTTGATTTTCTATGAACCTATTCAACCACATGTCATTGGTTTTAATATGCGATTCAGTTTAACTAGAGAATTAGGTTAGTCCAAAAAACAACTCCAGTCACCACGACCACTTTTGTCAGATTACTTTCCTCTTTTGGTGTAGTGGAAAAGGTACATGGCACAGGTTGGAACCTGCGAGACTGTGTTCATTTCAAGATTTGCTGCCTCCGGTCTGAAGACAAGAACATACCTGAAGGAGGACAATAGATATTACAATTTAATTCTAACATGTTTATTCTTTGTTGACCATTTTTTAAAATTCAAAACAAGAACGAAATTTCTGTCCTTCGTGTGTTTGTGTGACTTTACAATTTTCGTTCCGGATGTGTCAATTTTAATCTTATTCATTCCTTATCTCTTCCTGTAAGAAGTCCATCTCTCTCTCAATCTCTCCCTGGGTTGGTCTGCCACAACAAAATATGCAGGGTTCTTGTATAGGATAGATATTACGTTAAGAAAGCAGGTATTAAACATTTCTGGTACCAATTAAGAAATCAGTAAGTTCATTTCGCTAACCCCACTTTGTGTCTGAGACCACTGGTGACCTAGTCACTCCCAGGGAATTACTCACCAAACAAAATAGTCCCTCTAGTTTCTGATACCTTAAATAGTTTAAAATGGCCTAAATTGAATAGAGAAATTATCATTTTCAGCAAGATAAAAGTAGAAAGATTGTAAAAATGGTACCATAAGTACATAAGTCTGAGATTTGAAAACAATAGAAAGTTGGCTGGCTCTGGTTCTTGGGCATTGGAATTTTGGTCCTTTTTTTTTTCAAGAGACTTGTGGAGAATCGTAAAATGCTTTTATCTTTACAGATCTTGAAGGCGGTAAGGTCATGCCGCATCTTCGCTCAGTTACAAGATACTGAGATACGTTCAGAATTGACTTAGCCGGATGATACTGACGAGTTTTGGGGCAAAGGTGGTAGCAGGCACCAACGTAGAAAAATAGTCTCAATGATTTTTCTTGGAGCACATAAAAGACAAGTTACTCTATTGCCACATTTTGATGTAATTTTCTTTGGGTTTCAGAGCAGAAACCATGACTGGCGTATCCATCGGGATCCAGTGTGGGAAGAACAATTTGCTGATCGTGCACCTGAAGGAAATATCGGAAATAGTTCCGACGAAGGAGAACACAAAGAACACATCGAAGAAGAGAGGAGGGTGAGCATGGAAGAAGCCGTCCAGAGAGCATGCAGCAGAGTCGGAGAAGTATACAATCCTTTTGATGTCAACACTAACGTAAGTTACTTTTTCTATTATAAGCTTGTATTCACACAAATGTGTGCCTAATTACTGTATTGTTGTTCCAGGATGAGTCAATATCAATATAAAGATACCTTTCCTAGAGCGTTAACAAACAAATTAGTCTTGTAAAGTAATTTTCTAAGTTGGAGCTTCATTTGTAATCACTGTATGAGTAAAAGTTAATAAATATCTGCATAAAAATAAAGTAATTAACAAAGTTGCAATAGCTTTAGTTTTCTATTCATTGCTCAATACCCTGGCCTTGTGCCAGACTTGATGATTATTCATGTATTGATACCTTGTAAACAAGTTAGTCTTGCAGGTTGTTGTTAGTAAAAAAATATGATAATAATTAGCTAGTTCATTATACATGGTTATGTGTGGCAGGTAATCCTCCTGGCTAAGTGGTTAATGTGCTAGACTGTGACATCGTGATAAGCGAGTTCAAATTCCAGTCAAGGTATTATGTTCACTTTCAGACAAATACCTTTGGGAAAGGTGTTGAACCTCTTTATTCTCCTGGTATGGGTTGAATATTTTACTGCTGTTCTGTAAGGACAGATTTGGCATTACATAACCCGCGAAGGTTGATATGCCATTAAACAAAACCATCGTGATAACCTCATGCCAAGCTAAGCTTGATAAATACATGAATAAATTGTGGAGCAATGACGAAGAAGCTAGTCTCTTAAATTATTGCTCATGAGTATTCTCTTCTTATGCCAGACAAAACCAATCCTAATTTATAACTAGATGAAAAAAAGAAAGACAAAACCAGTGCTAAATATTTTTCTCTTGTGATATAACACAAAACACATGAACTTAAATGAATTATGGTGAAATAATTGGTAGATTTAGATATATCAAAGGGAAACTACTCTTCTTATTTAAAGTTTAAAAAACAGATAGAAGAAAGTATGCTGTGAAGTTTGGGAAATTTTGCTTTTTGGAAATCATAAACAACCAAAGTTTGGAAATTTTTATTGGGCAGATTTTGCCAGGATCTTTTGAGTGGGTCAGCTGTGTAATTGTACAATACAGTTGGAAGAAGTCTCGATGGCATAGTGGCAAATGTACTGGACTGTGACATTGTAGTAAATGAGTTCAAATTCCGATCGTGCTGTTACATTCACTTTTGAACTAATACCCTCGAGACTCCCTTCATCCCCTCCAGCTATGGGTTATTTAGTACAACTGCATTAAATAACCTACAAAGGTTGATATGCCATTAAACAAAGAAACCAAACTTGTACAATACCTTAGAGATAGACTGCAGTTGTTTAAATAGAAAAAAAGAAATGTAAAGATGAATATTCTGAACAAGATGTAAAAATGGATTTGATAATGTTGTTTGATCTCCAGAATTCTTATTCAGATTCTGCTCATTTTAATTGATGATTGCAATTTTTTTATGGATTGCAAAATCTTGTATTTTTTTTCCCTTTTTACTCGGGCAAGCTAAAATTGATGTTTGTTTTTCCCTCCATAGAATGGCTATGCTGAATGTGAAATCCATAACCAACCTAGATGTGCAGTTGGAGATATGTCAAGTAAACATGGGACTTATAATGTTGGAGATAATGGTTATATGTATGTGGATAGAAATCTACCTCTGTTTGGTGAATGGTCAAGTAAGTGGATACATCTGAATTAAGAAAAAAAAACCCCAAAAAAAACCAACCCTCAACTATAAATTCGTAGAAACCTATCTCTAATTATAGAGTAGCTACCCCCTTTTGTGTTTACAACTATTTAAAACCTCCGACCTTTGGTTTAACATATCCCTACTTTTACAAGATGCTATTGCTAATTTTTCTTCATTGCAAAGCAAACAATCCTCGTCACCAGCCCTATATTTACAGCATTTCTTTATTACTTCCTATTTCAGTATTGGATCTATTCCTTTTTTATCTTTGACCTCCCACACATAACTAGATAACGTGGTACTATGCCTATATTTCTCGTGGGAGAACCTCGTGTATTAAGTGGAAGTATATAGTGATCCGGGTAATGATAGAAATAAAAAAGTATATTTTGGGTTGACGCAAGGGGAATTTAAGACTAGGTACTATAACCATAGAACTCAAAAGGGGGTGGCTACTCTATAATTAGAGATAGATTTCTACGTATTTATATCTGAGGGTTTTTTTTTGTTTTTTTTTAATAAAAGTAAGCATTTTATTTGTTTCTTTTGTTATGTAAATTTTAAGCTGGGTAGGTTTTTGGTGAATATAAAAAATGGTGTTTTCTCCTTTATCATTGGTCGGTGTGAGACTCCCTGATGATCTGTTGAGGTGAAACTTTAATAGGAGAATTCCAACTAGTGATTTAAGTTAATTTTATATATGTATATATATGTGGGAGTAAATAATGGAAATGAACTGGAGAGTATCAAGAAAATAGAAAAACAAAATAATCCAAAAGTGATTAATTTTATTATGAGGGAAAGATGATGTTAAAATGTTTCAGTTTTAGTGAACCTTCATCAGCAAAAAATGTTGCTTGAACAGTTTTAGTGAACCTTCATATAGCAAAAAATGTTACCTGAACTGTGATGGATATTTTATAAAAATTACTAGAGAAAATGAAATATATGTACAAAGAATGAGCTCCTGAACAGTTTTAGTGAACCTTCATATAGCAAAAAATGTTGCTTGAACTGTGATGGATATTTTATAGAAATTACTAGAAAAAATGAAATATATGTACAAAGAATGAGCTCCTGAACAGTTTTAGTGAACCTTCATATAGCAAAAAATGTTGCTTGAACTGTGATGGATATTTTATAGAAATAACAAGAGAAAAGGAAATATATGTACAAAGAATGAGCTCCTGACCATTAAATTAGTGTTTTTTTTAAAATTTGACACATTTTAAACATCATTACCTGTGCCAATTTTGTGATAGTTTTTCAATAATAGAATGCTAATTGAATAGTATCCAATAGTATCACTGCTGTTCTTCTACATGGATGGTTTTGGCATTAAATATCCCATGAAGGTTATCATTTCATTAAATGAACAATCTGAAACTAGAAAAATCCTTAATTCTTTTATATATCTTTATATATGATTAATGGCTTTACTCTGTCAAGTTTTCACTGGATATAAAAGCACTTTCTTTGTTAGGTATGAGTGGGTAATTCTTGATGAATAATCTTTAATTAAATTACTTTAAAACCCTTTATTGTATAGGTTCTTTTAAAAAGCTATTTTGAAAGGTTACATTTCAAATTAGCTTCATTCTCTTTGTCAGCAGAGAAAATGTTAGAAGTTTTTTTTTCTTTTTTTTTTTTCAGTTTATGGTCGTGCAATGGTGTTTTACTCTGAGAATCATGGGCAGCAAAAAATGTCTTGTGCTGATGTTGTCCCCATCAACCAACCCTATGTTATGTTATCTTACTGGAGGACAAAGAAATTTGATAAGTAAATTATCTTTTAATCAATATTCTCACTTAACAAGGTTTTCCTTTGTAAATTTCACTTCAGATCAGATATTAAAAGCTATCCTCAATTTAGTAGAGTTTTTTTAATTTATGATTCTTTTAAATAGATCCATTTTTTAATCTTAAAATTACTTCTTAAAAAATGATGTTTTTTTTTTGTATTTTGCAATTTAGTAATGAGATTGCTGAATGATAATTAAAAACTGAGGATTGATCTCTTCTTTATTGATTTATTACTTAAAGAGTTTTATTTTATTTTTTTCAGAGTTGACTTAATGAATAAAGTGGCCAAAGCATTGCAAACAGAAGCTTGGCATTTTGCCATTGAACAAATGCCAATCAAAGGAGACTGTAGGGTCCTCAAGTTCTATTTCTTGGGCAAGTATCTCAGAACTTCTCACAGTCCTTTTAATCAGAAATGATTCTAGCCCAGTTGAGTGGAGTGGTAGAATATGCCAATTGCATCTCTGTAGAGGGGCAAGACCCCTCATTCAATGAGTGTCCTGTTTATAACGCTAAACCATCTGATGGTGAGGCTACAGTCTAAGAGCTTTGGAGAATGTTGAGTACTCCTTCATTTCGGTTACTCCCATGGCCACTCTGAAGCCGAGTACCCCTTCATTGTCATCGCTCCCAGGTCCACTCTGACCTGGAGTGGTAGCACCTGATAGGGCCCTATGTATTGGTCAAATAAAACTAAACTGCGTACTTATGCTAAACTGAATTGCTTGGTATAGAACAGTTTTGACATTTCACTGTGTGTAAACAAAATCTATACTTATACTATATAGAATTGTTTGAAATAGAACTAATTATTTGTATAAAAATGAATTTGGCTTTAAATAACTTACAAATGTTGATATGCCATAAACCCAACCAATCTAACAACTGTACCATAGCCCGATATGGCTATGTGTGAAATGTACATCGAATTTTCATAAAGATAAAACATAGGAATCTCGAAATACTAAAAACACTTACGACTTCTCAGTTCAGGTTCAAAACTTTTTATTACCTTTGACTTTAAAGGTTTTTCGACATAAGGAGAGAGAGGCACAATCTTTCTCTTCTGGCTTTTTCATCTGCCCCCTATCTTGTGCGACACCTGCCCAAAGCCTCTGCGAGCAAGTGAAAGTCAACCCTTCTTGTCTGGTGTCTAGTCTCAACTCTACTCACTGGCTTTTTCAAAATCTCCAAAAATCCTCCGCGTGCTTCCGTTTCCCATCTCGGGCTATTGTGACATCTCTGAGTGACACGTCCTCTCCGCCCGCGCACGCGTGAACACCTGCGTTAATGTTGCACCTAAGTAACCCATGCACTGGGCCAAAAGGTTCTCAGCCTAACTAAACCCAAAGGCATGAAACAAAATCCCTCCGCCATTATATTTTACAACCAACCAACCAACCAACCATTTGACTCTGTAAAAACAAATGGTTAATATTAAATAAAATTGTGTTAAATAGCAATGCTTAAAATCATTTAAATGGGCGCAAATAATAGATATCAATATTTGAAACTCTTCAACTGTGTTCCAACAAATAGTTAATATCAAATAGAGTTATAAGTGTTGATTAAAAATAATTGAAATCATTGAGCTGTGTTCAAACTGTTAGGGATCAGACCTAACGAAAAAAAAAATCAAAGTTATTTCCCCTGAATTGTAGAAAGGGAGTTGCCCTCCGTGGACAGTGTGTCATTGGATTGTTGCAACCCAGAGATGTGAAAAAGAAGAAGAGACTTGAATTTACCATTGTACATGGTGGATACAAAATTAAAACAGCTTCTTTTCCTGGTCAATTGACGCATGTCTCTGCCTATTGTTAATAAAACTAATTGTTTTGTTGTACATCCTTGAATCTGTCTCTTTTCAGTTTTGTTTACATATTTTCTTTGTAAAAACATAGCACAAGCAATTAAGCTGTGGCTCATTTAAAAATAATGTTACCTACAAACTATTTGGTTACAAATCATATATATAAATAAGATTTGGTATTTCATATCCCACAAGGATTGATATGCTATAAAATGCAACCAAACCAAATGAAACCAGAAATACTTCTAGTTAGATTGTTTGAAAGGAAATTGAAATTCTCAAAGAATTGTCTGTGTCTTTTACTGTTCTGAAAAAGAGAAATGATTGTCGTTCATTGTCTAAAAAGTGTAGCTTATAGGAGAAGAGTACTGAAGAAAAGGTGAGAGACAAATGCAGCTTAAAAAAATTCATTTACAGCAAAAACAAGGTGGAGTGGTCAATGTGTATAAAGTTCATATGTGAGATTGTAACAACAAACAAAATAGCAATAGAAAAAACATTTCCATACATATTACAACTAATTTTTTTACATACATGGACAGATACATAGAGCAAGGAGCCCCACTCAGCAGAATTAGTCTTCCTTTTCCCCTTCTTTTTCTTCATGGCCTAAAACTGCTTTTTCCACTTCAGGCTTCAGACTGCTTTCTTCAACAATTTCTGTGTCAACAACATGGCGAATTTACAAATATATCATCAACTTCTTGCAAACAAAGTTTTTGCTCTCCTTTTTTTCAAACAATTGTTTAAATATTTCCCAAGAGTTTCTTAGGAAATATAGGTGCATAGCTTTTGTTTGGGAGTAGGCATGAAAAATTAAATTAAATGTATGTTATTCAAAACATATATTAAGACAGTAAATAGGTGTTAAAGCTTTTTCAATATTAAACAGGTTATTCTTTTCTGTAAACTTCATGTTCTTCTCTGGAGAAATAACCACTTGCACTTAGTGATCACATTTGGTTCTGAATATTTAAGAATTTAGAACTAATTTGAAAATACTTTTACAACAATAAAGGCAAAAAATAAGGGAATGGTCAGTGGCTCATTGATCTAGCAGGTAGAGTGTTCGCCAATGGTCTGGAAGACTCGGGTTCAATCCCAGATTGTGTCATACCAAAGACTCTAAAAATGGTACTTGATAGCTCCTTGCTTAACACTCAGCAATATAAGGTACGTATCAAGGGTAAAGTGGAGCAATCCTGGGAAAGGAGTAGTGCCCTCCCCTACATCTCGGTGCAGTAGCTATTGGAAAGGGAGCCTTCTGGTCACCCTCGACTACGGTCACCAATTTACTTTACTTGCAAATTTCTCTAGTTCCAGTCTAGTGTGGAACAAAACCAATTCCCTTTGCACCAAAAATACAATCAACAGAAAGAAAAAAATCTTTGAACTACTCTGGACTACTTGTTTTCCAAAAATTGTCGAAAAGTCAAAATTCAGCCAATGCCTGATTGCCACAACAAAAAAATTCAAAAACATAGTAGCTGCCAGAAAACAGGATTCTTACAGAAAAAATAAATCCGTATTTTCCACATAAAACATGAAAATAAAATATTGATCTACTTTCAACATATATTTCACGTTTCAAAATTTCCTTAAAATGTTTTCTTAAAACATTGATTTCTCAGTAAAATAAGTTATCTTTATTTTGTTTTGAATCCATCTCAGTAAGCCTTTCTGATGGCATACCAATTTACTG
>OY757911.1:67338321-67358321 GCA_963585895.1 Sepioteuthis lessoniana | reverse complement strand
CGAGCTAACAAAGAAAAGAAGCAGAAGGTACCCCGCAAAAACAATTACCGACGCTGACAGCGATACTGGCAAATACACCCATTCAAGCCGAAACACTACGGCATAGTTTGGAATGAGCAGCCGTAGGCATAGGCCTCTATGTCAGTGCACACAAAACGGAATATATGTGCTATAATCAAACGGGTGACATCTCCACTCTAGACGGAACCCCTCTTAAACTAGTTGACAAATTCACTTACCTAGGAAGCAGCGTCTCATTAACTGAAAAGGACATCGACACGAGGTTAACGAAGGCATGGACAGTTATCAATAAGCTATCGATTATTTGGAAATCAGATCTAACCAATAAAATGAAATGCAGTTTCTTCCAGGCAGCAGTCGCATCGATACTGCTATATAGATACACTACATGGATTCTAACAAAATGGCTGGAGAAGAAGCTAGACGGCAATTACACAAGAATGCTGCAAGCAATCTTGAACAAGTCCTGGCGGCAACACCTCACAAGACACCAACTATACGGCAACCTGCCTCCCATCATGAAAATTATCCAAGTTAGACAAACCAGACATGCAGGACGCTGCTGGAGAAGAAGGGACGAGCTCATAACTGATGTACTCCTATGGACCCCCACATATGGTCGGGCAAAAGCAGGACAAACAGCACGAACATACATTCAGCCGCTATGTGAGGATACGGGATGTAGCCCTGAAGATCTGCCAGAGGCGATGAAGAATAGGGAAAAGTGGCAAGAGAGGGTCAGGGATATCTATGCTAGTGGCACAACAAGATGATGATGATGATGATGATATATGTATATATATATACTCTTACACACATATATATATATATATATATATATATATATACGCACACACACACACACACACATATATATATATATATATACACACACATATATATATACACACACACACACACATATATATATATATACATATACACACACGCACATATATATATATACGCACACACATATATATATATATATATACACATATATTTACATATATATATATATAGACATATATTTATATATATATATATATATATATATAAATATATTCTTTAAGAAAAAACAACGAAACCGGTCACATAGGATTATAAATTTATTTCTATCCTGTTACGCATTTTTGAAATTTCCAAAAACACGAAAAAAAAATTAACAGGACTTCTTCAGATCTTTTTGATAAAAAAACTAGAATAGACACATAAGAGTGGGAGGGGATAGAAGAGGGGTGAAGAGTTACCTCTTCATTAAGCCCACTTCCGTTTTAAATGTAAATTTTGGTTAGCATGTAGTAAAATTATTTTTTAAAAAATTTTCTTTAATTAATAATTGTTTAATTACATTTAGACCTAAATTACAGATTTTTTATTGAATTAGATTTGAACTTTAATTAATAACCTCACGTAAAGATACAGTAATAGATATATTAAACTAAAAACAAAAACAAATATTTAATTTATTTACTATATTTTAAAATTTCAAAACTATTTAGAAAGAATTAATCAGTTCCACTTTTTATGCGTAGTACGTATGTATTATATGCTTTTTCACAATTTTCTATCTAACAATTTATTTTATTTATTCTCAAAATTAACTCTAATTCTCAAAATTAACTCTGTTTTTTTAAAAAAAATTTGGTTAAATATTTATAGTTTAAATTTAGTCCTATGTCTACACCTAGCTATTAGTTCATTTCTCTTATTTAATAATTTTTTTGGCTCAGGAAAAAGCAAAATGTGGATTTTTTCTTCAAGATACAGATTGCACCTACTATCGAAAGATTTTGGGGTACTAGATCTTTTCAATATGGACCATTGTATGTCAGGGGTTAACCCTTTATTTTTTAATCCCCAATAATGTTTTGATAGAGCAGTTTGATTTTTTTGATGCTCATGGGAGAAGGAAAATTTATGATTTCCGTATCTAATTTTCCAATTAGTAGACGAAACGCCAATATAATATTTCTTATCTATTATGTCCTCTTTTCGATAAATAATAGCTTGATATACTACATTGTCTAATTTACACAAACCATTCATTGGACAATCACTTCGAGATTTACAATTACATTCTATTTTGTTAATATTAATATTATTAAAATGAAAATGAACATAATAGTATGACTGGGGTTTAAACTTGTCACAGTCCAGCACATTAGCCACAACACAGCAAGGACTCCCACACTCTAGAATATTAGATAAGACTAAAAATTGCATCTTGTTGGGTGCATACATTCAGTTTCAGTTTGTTTGTAAGTTGTACTAGGATGAATGTGGTTTATTTACTAGCTCAATTAGTAAAGTTCTTGTAAAAAAGATCATTGTATCTCATAGTGTATCAACACTTGTACTTATGTCTAAGATCAGAGTGTAGTATCTGTAGCCAAGGGAATTCCAGTTATTTAAAAAAAAATTTAATTGTTAATAAAATAGTGTCATTTCTTGATTAAATTTACTAATTTTAACATAGGTAAATAAGATATGCAGGTAAAACTTATTTTGAAGAGGATAAAATGTAATATTTTCAAAAAAATAAATAAAAAAACTAAAAACATGTAAATATATGGGTGATTATTTTAATTTTTAAATTAAAATTTTTTTGTAGAATATTTCATTTGATTTTAATAGGTACAAATATTACACTTTGATCTGAGTTAAAAGTGCTTGGGAGTATCTCTTTGATCTTAGGCAGGTCACCATAGATACTGTTTTCATTCAAGAAGAAATTAGGAGAGGCCAAGAAAAAAAAAAAGAATAAAAGAAAAAAAAATCATGCTTCAGTGAGTCAAAAGTATGTTAGTATTTTGGTACATGCAATTCAAGTTGTGGAAGGTACTAACTGTTGATAGTGATTTGAAAGTCGCACAAACAAACTTGTAACAGAGTCTAATTAAAAAAATTATGCTTTACAAGTTTAAACTCAGCCAAAAACATTTGTTGTTCAAAAGGTGAAGTTACAGTTGATCATAGTACAGTAACCAGATGGTTGAAGAAATGTTGCCTGGTTTGTAATAGCCTTGATGATCATACAAGTTTACGCTGGCCTAAAACTGAATATCAAGGCCATGCTTCAAACTATAGTGGCAAAGCTGGTAAATAGCACTCGGAGAATATCAAGCAAGCCAGTCCAGTGTGGTTTTTCACCTTCAAAACCTCAGTAAAAGCATCTGGAGTTGCTGAATTTTCTTCATGTTACCAAAATAAATTACTCAACTTTTGACTCACACAAGTAAAAATAGATTCTTTCTGTTTTCATTCTATTTGATTTAATTCTATTTTTTTTTATTGCAGGCTTTTTAACAAGTTCCATCATTTTGACAGCCTGTCTATTGTTGCTCCAACGACTTTTTTACTAGGATCATCTCCCACCAGGTTAGCCACAGTGATCTCCATTACGGCTATTCTCAATTCAATCTTTGCCTGGTGAAGCAAGCAAACATCTATTTTAGAAAAAGAAAAAAAAAAAATTTAAAGTGAAATTAATGTTTACTAAATTTTGATTATTTTGGGGATTGTTATTTGTTGTTTATTTTTTATTTCCATTGATTAAGTTGCCTTGCTGTTTACTTTGATACAATTTAAATTTTTTTTTTCCCAAAATTTAGAAATATATACTTTTTTGTTTTCTTGTTATTGTTCTGCCATTACTTTAGTATTTATTTATTTATTGAATTATTTATGTAACTGCCAAAGGATTTGGGGGGAAAATGAGTGGGTGGGAGTTTTTTTTTTTATTGTATTTTTGTTTTTTAAATATTTTGTTCTATTTTTATTCAAATTTCATTTATTTTGCAACGGATAAGCTGGGCTGGAAGTAAGTTGCATTAAAAAAAATGTGCATAAAAACAAAATTAAAAAATATAATTTGTATTCCTAAGTCACACACATCCAGCCTACACAAGACCCATCACATACATAATCACATACAATAATTAAATGATTTAAAAATATATCTTCAGATGCAATAAACATCATGTGAAATTGAGCCTGTATATTCTAATACAGCATTTGATGAACACTTAGAGCATTTCAAAGAATTACTTGCTTGAACATTATATAAAATATTTCTGCATTCTAACATTTTCAAATACTTTAGAAAGACAGAGATCCCAAATGGACAAACATTTCCACACTTGTGTACATAAGTGATATATATATATATATATATATATATATATATATATATATATATATATATATATATATATATATATGCATTTCAGATTAAATCTATGCTGATCTGTTAATACAATCATTCTGTGGGATGAATATACAGACATTGGCAAGCCAAGATAAAGAATATTCTAAACAAATAACAATATTCACTATACAAGAGATTGAGTTATGCGGAATACACTGTTGTATGACGAGTCTGAATTTTTGTTTTGGTGATTTCATATTAGAATTTATTTCTTCGTAATGATCTGTGATAGGTAACTTGAAAAAAGGGAGCTAACTTTTGGTTCAGAGTTATCTTTCTTGTTCAGACTGACTTGCCTGTTCGACAGAATTATGAAGTCTGATTAAAAAAAAATTGTTGTACAGCCTTGTATGTATGAAACACTGATCAGTCTTGCAATCGGACCAGATAAATCAACAATAAATTATCTATGTGTAAAATAATAATTTTTATCGCAGTTATCTTTTTTTTTAAAAACAAATTAATCATAGCAATAAAAGAAAAAACTAAATCAAAGACCAAAAGGCAGTACCACTTTTGTTTAAGACATATTCAGGAAGTGTCGCCTTTTATTTTTGCGTATCTGTCTATTTTCTTACATATCTTGTGCGTATATAATCTTATATATGCACACATACACATATATACATACATTTATATGTGTTACGGCGCCATTGTCTCTATATATTTATATGCATACAAAACCAGCACATACATATTTTCACATTTTTCTCAGCTCAAACAAACCTGTTGATAAAATAAAGATTTTTTCCCATAATTCTGTGTTTTTTTCTCTCAATACTCTTTTTCAACGAACAAAAATGAAATGCTTTTTATTCCATTTTAAATATTATCTTTACGCATATAATATGGCCACTTATACACAGTTACATATTTAGAAATAATTCCATAGCATCATCACCATTATTATTATTATTATTAATTGTGATAATAATAGATTCATATTTTATTTCATCGTAATTTTCTTTCTTTTTCTTTTTCATCGCTAATCACTCGGGTCATCAATCCATGGCAATGTGGAAACAGCGTATATCAGCAAAATTAAGGTGAAAGAAAATATTAATCCAAATAAATAATAATGTTGATTGACAACGCTTCATTTAAAACACATTCCTTGTTATTACTTATGACTCGCAATAATCTTATAGATTGGTCTGCAGATTTTGAAAACGAAGTTATAAAATATCTACCATAACCGTCTACCATTGCTAAGCAGATAAAATGCTGTTTATCTTTTGTATGTCCCCAGAAATTTTGATAAATTGATATTTTGGAAAAAAAGTTTTATATCCATCGGAAATTTCCTATGAATAAAGTTGAATAACAAAATTTGAACCTAAATTATTTTTAACCTAATGTTAACAATTTTGTTTGTCATACAATAAAAAAAAAGTCAATCAGATTAAATATTAGAGTTATTTGACTTCTAGCGTAATCAACAAGCATGGAAAACGTAAGACAAACATTTCAAGTTGATTTTTAAATGATATAAGATCAATCCAAATTCTCAAAGTTTAGGTAATTAAAGATTCTTACTGATAGGATAGATAAAAGTAATTGTTTTTCTTTGTAGAAAAGAAGATTATCTTCAAATATTGTCGAGAAAATTTTTTTTCGATGCCAGGGAAAACAAAGGGTAAAAAATAAGTGTGAAGTAGGAAAAAGGCTATTGCACCTATCTTGAGAAATCCGCTATGATTCCTTAGGGGAGGGAAATTTACGAAAATTAGCCTTTTTCGTGAACTGTACCAGGTCGATAAAAAAACCCATCGCCCCGCCTAAATAAATAAATTAAAAAAAAAAAACGAGGGGGCACATTTCCCCTCTTTAAATAGCTAGGTCAGTGGTCGTGTGGCACCCCCGGCGCAAAATGACTGACTATAAATGTTTGTAAAGATGAGTAATTTGTTTTCAGTTAGTTTTATGGGAGCCGGCATCACAAGGTAAACACACCATCCTTTCCTACCAGACCAACAGTTAATCTTTTTCTCAAATATTTGAGGCTTCTACAACTCAAATTTAAACATTTCTTTAATAATGAAATAAAAGTAAAGTTGGCGACCATAGTCGAGGGTGACCTGAAGGCTCCCTTTTCAATAGCAACAACACCAAGGTGTAGGGAAGGGCGCTACTCCTTCTCCTGGATCGCTCCACTTTACTCATTCATTACAATGTTGAGTGTTAGGTAAGGAAGCATTCAAGTATCATTTTTGAGTCTTTCGTATGACCCGACTCTAACCGCTAGTCCAATGAAATAGTTAACGTTAAAAAATGTTTAAAAAATTAAAATACAATTGGGAGGTTGGCAGATGTAGAGGAAGGCGGCCAGAAACAAAGAGGTTAATAGTTGATTTTTCTATATTCTTTCTCTCTTAAACATTCTGAAAGAAAAGAAGAGAGGATGCTATTTTTGATTACTTTTTCTCACTAATAATGTCAAGTTTTATTCTGATAGCTTTCTTCTAGTCTGGATTTCCTCCCTTTACAACCATATCAGGCCCAACTTTGTAACACATAGGACAACCTGTGGTATTTGATGCACGCCCCACCTTACGGGTATGTATGGCACAAGGCCTTTTTTGGGTGGGACCGGGTGCAGGGCCGTAGCCCACACGCGCCCGGAGTTTGCCAAAAATGCCCTCGGCCCCGTCGGCATTCTCCTTGTTAGGGGCGCCTCAGGCGCCGGGCAGTGAACCCAACCAATGAACCCATAGGACAACCTGTAGAGTGTTGTAAAGGTTACCATAGCTTCAGTGTTCAAAGCTGAAGATCTGACGAATTAAATCATTTAATTCTTTACAGAACAGTTTACCAGTTGATTGTGCCTCACTGAATGCTCTGCAGTTGTGGTCTTGTGCCAATAAAGATAAACAAGATTAAAATAAAAATAATGCAAGATAACGATAAAAACAAGTAGCATTTCAGGAGGGAAAACTTTTGATGATCAATTCGTTACTGTATCGAATTTGTTTTCCAGATGACACTTCTCTTATGTGACATCGGTCAGGTTAACTTAAACTCGGTAGCAAGCATTTACCAAGATAAAAAAACGAAGGAAAGAATAAGATAATGAATAATTAGCATAAATTATAAATTCAGCATTATTCTTGCAATATTTTATTTTTCTAGCGCCCGAACTTGAATACCTTCGATCATTGGAGAGTGTCCGTTTACTTTGATCTCATACTAAGCTATCCTTCCCTATCAACATGGTAGCGGGTGGGGGGAGTCCTTCTAAGCAGTGACTTACATGCTGAATTGAGACATCGTTCAAACTACAGCCGTAAAATGTATGAAGTCATTTATTCTTCCAGTTACTGGCCTTCTTCAAAGATGGCTTTAGCATTAAATAATTCACGAAGGTTGATATGCCATGTAAGAAAGAAACTAAATCATCTCAACATCAACTAGAGGGCGCTTACAGCAGAATGGTGATTAACTCGATTTACTGACGTGTAGTAAATTCGATCTTACATTATGTTTTATAGCAACTAAATACCCTGTTGTAAACATCCTATCTCTGCAATAATCGATATCAGTTTGAAAATGTTTAACCCCCCCCTAGAAAAAAAAACCCCTGATAGATTGAGACAGAAAGTACAATTGGGAGGTTGGCAGATGTAGAGGAAGGCGGCCAGAAACAAAGAGGTTAATAGTTGATTTTTCTATATTCTTTCTCTATCAAACATTCTGAAAAAAAAGAAGAGAGGATGCTACTTTTCATTACTTTTTCTCACTAATAATGTCAAGTTTTATTCTGATAGCTTTCTTCTAGTCTGGATTTCCTCCCTTTACAACCATATCTGGCCCAACTTTGTAACGCATAGGACAACCTGTAGAGTGTTGTAAACATTCTATCTCTGCAATAATCGATATCAGTTTGGAAATATTCAACCCCTTCTAGAAAAAAAAGAAAAAAGAAAAAAAGAAAAGAACCCTGACAGATTAACACAGAAAGTACAAGTGAAAAATGAATTTCGTTCACTTTTAAAAACTAACGATCCAGGGTTGATTTTTCTTTTGTAAAAAAGAAAAGATACTTGAAAAATAAAAATACAACTGGGAGGTTGGTAGATGTAGAGGAAGGCGGCCAGAAACAAAGAGATTAATTGTTGATTTATCTATATTCTTTCTTTATCAAACATTCAGAAAGAGAAGAAATGAGAATGGTATTTTTCATTACTTTTTCTCACAATTAATGTCAAGTTTTATTCTGATAGCTTTCTTCTAGTCTAGATTTCCTCCCTTTACAACCATATCAGACCCAACGTTGTAACACATAGGACAACCTGTTACCATAGCTTCAGTATTCAAAGCTGAAGATTTGACGAATTGAATAATTCAATTCTTTTATATAAATGAAAGAAACATGAAATTACAATTTTAGGTCCTAAAATGAATTTTCTAGAAGTAACATTTAGCTTGCTTACAGACCTTTAGGACGGCTACCATAGTGTAAGAGTTTTCTGTCAACTAACTTTGAACTTTATTAGCATTTTGAAAAAAAAAATATCCCATTTTTTTTTCTATCTTTTTTTGATAAGTTGAGCCCATTAAAGTTTTCACTCTAAATGTTCAATGTAAATGTTCTCTGATACAGAACAGAGAAATAATGAAATATCGCAAAAATATTGCGATTTGGCGGGGGGAAATATGTCGAGAGATAAAATAAGGGTATAAAACATTTCTAGAAGCTTGGGATACAATTCCTGACTTTTTTAATCCTATTTTTTAGCCATATTAACCGGGACTATTTCTTATGCAAACAAATTGCTATTTGTAAAATCTCAATGACTGCAATATGTTCAAGGAAAATTCTGAAAACTCCTTATCGTTCAATATAAAGTAATGCATATGCATGAATTAAGGGAATACATTCATTTTCAATGTGAGTTTTTAAAAACCACCAAAAAATACTTTCAGTTTAATTATATACGGATAACAATTATCTGACTTTTACTCAATAGAATGATTCAAGAAATATTCGTTTTAATATCTTTTCACCACCTCTTAGCTTTCTGCTATTAAACAGAAGAAAAAAATTACTCTCTCTTATAAAAAGTGCTGATGTCAACGATAATGTCATATAAAGTCAGCATTTTTATTAGGATAAACATTTATATATTTGAGGAACTATAGCTTCTCAGCATTTACTTAATTTAGCTCAGTATAGGACAAGACCACTAGTATGGGGCACTTAGTGAGAATTAAAAATATCCACAAGAGAACTAGTCTGAAGATTAGCTTCGAAACCACCGCCCTACGGTAAAGTATTTAGAGAACATCAGTTTTTCGGTATAGCAGTTCGTATAGAAATAAGCCTTATTTGTCTAAATTTTTAAAATGAAGCTTGATGATTTTTATCCCTTAAAGTATTCACACTATTGCCTTCATCTTAATTGTTATATTCGCAATGTTTCGGCCGATGCATCCTTCGAGTTTCTTCTGATGTTTCAGGTCAAACTCGAGAGCCCACGCAGAATTGCGAACCGAACCCTTTATTTAATCCGCAGGGGTTGGTTGTTCTCATTTCGTTAATCCTAACCAGGTACAAGTGTTAAGCCATAGTTAGAATTCTTTAATACTTGTACCCGATCATGGTTAATGGAATGAGGACAATCTCCCCCAGTAGATTAAAAAAAGGGTTCGGTTTGATGTTCTGTATGATGAACTCTCGAGTTCGACATGAAACGCGTAAAGAAGGCCGAGGGACGCATCGGCCTAAACGTTGTGAATTATAACACTGTAAATTAAGACAATAGTTCAAATACTTTAAGTAGTTGAAATAAACTTATTTGTCATACAGAAAATGTATTTCTCCTGTACTATGAGACGTTTAGTTGAATATTTTAAAAATATTTGATTATAAATAAACAAGGTAAAAAAATCATCGGAAAATGTAGTTTGGGGATTGATATTTATTAAGTTTAAATTGGTTAGGCATACATTTGGGTATGTAGGAACCAAAATTATGTGTAATTCTCAACGTGGCTCACTTTCTTAATATTGCTCAATTATGAGTCATGTAAATACGCTTGACTACTTAACGGAGTTCTTTGGTTTGCATTTTTGTATTGTGAACAAATTTGCTAGTGCAATAAATGTAATGTAGTGAAGTAATTCGAAATTTCTATTTTAAAATAATATAACATAAATATCCGTTGTTTACATACTGCGTTATTTAAAATTATATCAACAATATATTGGTGAAGTGTTTGAGATTATAATCTCGTTATATTTTAGGTTTATTTGTGTTTTTTCCAGACCTATTCGATTATATCCCGTATTTGTAGGTTCATTATAACATCGTGCTATTAACTATAAAATCACTATAACATTGTGGTGTAAATTATTCATTATTGTACCGAGAATAATATTTAAGACTGTTGTATTTCAAGACACTTATGTATTATTATTTTCTAATTTGCTTTTTTAATAGTCCAGGTTAAAAACGCGGTAAGGACACGTTAGTTTTCTCCAATTATACTTCAAGCCGAATTTTTTAGACCTTATTTTTGCGATGCAAGTATCATTAGGAAACAAGAAAAATTTTCTTGCTCCCTAGTGATACCTGCATCGCAAAAATAAGGTCTAAAAAGTTCGGCTTTGGGTTACTTTCACCGTCCTTTTGAAATGGACCATCTCAAAGTTAACTAATTATTTTACAAACATTAAAGCCATGTGGACTGGCTTTTGTATATATATATATATATATATATATATATATATATATATATATATATATGAAACTTCAGTTGCAGGAATGTTTTTGTGAAATTTAGTAGATATATATGATAATAGCTACATCTTGACAGATGATAGCCGTCTTATAAGCAAAAATTACAACTCAAATATCCTGGCTTGAAACTTGATAGGGTTACTGGGATTCACCTATGGAACATTCCTTTAATGAATACTCGTGTGTCTTTTTAATCCAGAACTTGATTTGGGCACTTTATCACAAAAAGCAAACGTATTACCACGAGGACGAGATGGCGACGAAAATTTCTAAGTTTCTCTATTTTTAAGGTACTATAAGATTTGCCATGGTTAAGATAACCAGCCTTTGATAAAAGATGACGTTAGCAGAATTTACATCTATCTATCTATCTATCTATCTATCTATCTATCTATCTATCTATCTATCTATCTATCAAAACATTCGACGATGTGTTCTTTAGACTTACATATAATGTATTTTGCAATATTGTAATTTTTCCATTTCCATAGTTACATATCTTCGTGGTGTGGCTATGTTACGACAGTTTGTTAGATTCCTACTAGATGCTTCGAAATTGTGCCTTGATATTGTGGTCTTATACCAGATTAAAGTTAGCGAACATTTTTTTTTGTTTCAGATGAGTAAATATTAATTATGAAATGATCCGTATATATATATATATATATATATATATATATATATATATATATATATATTTTTTTTTTCTATTTATGTGGCATTATTGTTTAAAGTTTCTCGATGATGATACCTTCTAAGTTATTTGGGAAGTAATGCTTCGTGTTTGGATATAGAATAGAAATACATTCCTTTACAATGCACGTCAAATTTATTTAGAACAAAACTTTGAATAATAAACAGATTCTCTTTTCCTTCTGAATGAAAAACTTACGTAAGCAGCAAAAGCATTGAATGTTTTGGCGAGTTCGTGATAGAATATGATAGATTTTGTCATTGATTATTGATTAAAGTAAAATAATCACAACAAAATCTTTATTGTCAAGAACAAATAAACAAGTACTCGAAAAATGTACCGATTTGATCAACTGAAATTGAGGAATTCTTCAGACTAATACAAGACTCATGAGTCTTAAGAGAAGATTAAATTCTTGCACCGGGAGAATGTCACGTCGATGGCTTAAATCATTTTTAATAATGACAATTGTAATATTAGCAAATATCTTCGGCTTTTATTGCATAAGAATAATGTTCATACTGTCTCAAAGTCTTTTGAACAAGTTAAATCTTTAAATTGAGCTGTTTTCAAGATTGCTCCCACTTTGTTGTTGATCCAATATAAAAAGAAATCTTTGTTAAGTACTCCTATCAACTGCGTTTTTACTTGACTAAGACGTGTTATCGATGGATCTTCATTGACTTTAAGTGTTTACTTTACTTAAAAAGCTTTTCAGATTCGCTGATTTAATGAGTTTGATGTTATATTATTTTTTTTATAGCAATACGAAGATTCAAATATCTATATCAGATCGATTAATCGTAGGGAAGCCATGTTAATAAAATATGACGCATTCAGTCGCAAAGAATAAAGCGAAAATTGAATTTCGTTCACTTTTTAAAACTAATGGTTTTGGTCAGATTTTGTGTTGTCAAAACAGCACCCCCCCAAAAAAAAACCAAAACAAAAAACAAAACAAAACGAACAAAAACAAAACAAAACGAACAAAAACAAAACAAAACTCCATACCAAAACGGAACAAAAAACAAACAAACAAAAAAACTAAAAATACAATTGGGAGGTTGGCAGATGTAGAGGAAGGCGGCTAGAAACAAAGAGGTTAATAGTTGATTTTTCTATATTCTTTCTCTCTCAAACATTCTGAAAGAAAAGAAGAGAGGATGCTATTTTTCATTACTTTTTCTCACTAATAATGTCAAGTTTTATTCTGATAGCTTTCTTCTAGTCTGGATTTCCTCCCTTTACAACCATATCTGGCCCAACTTTGTAACGCATAGGACAACCTGTAGAGTGTTGTAAAGGTTACCGTAGCTTCAGTGTTCAAAGCTGAAGATCTGACGAATTGAATAATTTAATTCTTTACAGAACAGTTTGCCAGTTGATTGTGCCTCACTGAATGCTCTACAGTTGTGGCCTTGTGCCAGTAAAGATAAGCAACTAAATTCCATGTAAACATTCTATCTCTGCAATAATCGATATCAGTTTGGAAATATTTAACCCTTCCTTGAAAAAAAAAAACAAACAAAAAAAAAAAAAACACTGACAGATTGACACAGAAAGTACAAGTGAAAAATGAATTTCGTTCACTTTTAAAAACTAATGATCCAGGGTTGATTTTTCTTTTGTAAAAAAGAAAAGATACTTGAAAAATAAAAATACAACTGGGAGGTTGGTAGATGTAGAGGAAGGCGGCCAGAAACAAAGAGATTAATTGTTGATTTATCTATATTCTTTCTTTATCAAACACTCAGAAAGAGAAGAAATGAGAATGGTATTTTTCATTACTTTTTCTCACAATTAATGTCAAGTTTTATTCTGATAGTTTTTTTCTAGTCTAGATTTCCTCCCTTTACAACCATATCAGGCCCAACTTTGTAACACATAGGACAACTTGTTACCATAGGTTCAGTGTTCAAAGCTGAAGATCTGACGAATTGAATAATTCAATTCTTTTATATAAATGAAAGAAACCAACATGAAATTGTAATTTTAAATCCTAAAATGCATTTTTCGTAGGATATATATATATATATATATATATATATATATATATATATATATATATATATATATATATATATATATATATTACATCGATAATACCGTCATAAGATGACAACCATAATCTAAGAAGTTTATCATACAGAATAATGTTACAAGTTTGTACCTCACTTAGGTGCTCCAAACTTGTGTCCCTCTGCCCCACTAAGGTAAACATAGTAAAAATCTTGCGTTATAAGCGTATTGCGATAGTCGCACATAGGATTCATTACTTAGTCAGTAATTGAGTGCGATGTTTATTGAATAAACCATTATTGTCTTGTGTAGAAATAATATCGTAGAAATATTGCAGCCTATAAAATAGAATTATAAAGTTAAGAATAACTTAATCACACACACACACACACACACACACACACACACACACACACACACACACACACACACACACACACACACACACACACACACATATATATATACATACTTACATATGTTCATATATATATGTATACATACATACATACATACATACATACATACATACATAAGCACACACACACACACACACACACACACACACACACACACACACACACACATATATACAGATATATTTACATACACATATATGTATACACACACATACATACATACATATACATATATGTATATATATATATACTTATACACACACATGCACATACATACTTATATATATATATGTATATATATATATATATATATATATATATACATACACATCTACATCTCTCTCTTTCTCTCTCTCTCTCTATATATATATATATATATATATATATATGTATATATAATGTATATATATATATATATATATATATATATATATATATACTCATGTGTGTGTGTGTGTGTGTGTGTGTGTGTGTGTGTGTGTGTGTGTGTGTATAAAACCTTCAATTACTCATATCAAGTTTGTAATTACTAAGATTACTACGACTATTTTTTTTCTGGTGAACCTTCTATGATGGCTGAGTTAGTGTTGTACATTCTAAAGGCGCCAAAGGTCGGCGTTCAAACTGAGATAAAAACCTGCGTTTTGAATTCTCATTTTCAAAGCAGAAATATAATTTTTCCCCTGTTGGAAAACTGGCGCAAAAGAATCTTCCAGTCCTGTATTCCTCATCCCTCGTTTTGCTCTGTATCGCAAAAGTTAGGCCTAGTAAATTTCTCGTTACAAAAGACTACTTTTTCTTTTAAATCTTCGTAGTCATGGTTAACTTTGCGGAAAACAATTTTAAACTTTGGGTGAGGGGAGTTGTTTTATGAATTTCTTAACATTTTTTAATTTAAAAAAATTTTTTTTTTATTGATGTTTGATTTTCGTCTCCGTCCGACCAATATATTTCTTAATGAACAAAAATTATTTTTGGCTTGCGAAGAATTATACATTGCTTTTATTTTTCCAACCCAGCTCTGTATTTCGTGCCGAATAAAATTCGCTGTAAAAAAAATCATTATAGTTTGTTTTCATTAAATGATCGCAAAAAGAGGACAAAAAAAAAAAAAAAAAAGAAAGAAAAGAAACATGAATGTTTTTGTCTTTAAACAATTAAAGAATAAGACTTATATCCTCGCCTATTCTATTATTAACGCAATCTTTCTTTCTTTCTTTCTTTCTTTCTTTCTTAAATGTTCTAATTGCAGAAGTGAAGTAATCGAAAAAGAAAAAAAAAAGAACTCAAAATTTGCCAACATACGAAGGTGGACTGAAAAGTTCAAAGGTCGAAAAGTTCATAGGATGACATCATACCTACTGTTGATGACTTTTTTGACCAATGAGATCCAAGCGCTGTAACACCGATGGAAGAAGTGCGTGGACAGCAAGGGGAACTATGTTAAAAAATCAACCTAATTTGTTTTCATTCCATGAGAGTATCTTGGTCAGCCTATAAACTTTTCATCCGACCCTTGTACAGCTGAAGAGGACGGGAGAACAGATCTGTCGAGGCAAAAACAAAAATTAAAACATTTCTCTGCTGTAGGAGAACCAAGAATTTATGATAAAAACTACAACGATGTGGAAACTTGTTTGAATAATTCATAGAATTGGTAGTTTTGCTTATATTATCATTGAAACCGTATAGACATTGTAAGATTGACATCAAGAAGAAGCGTGGGGAGTAAAAGCTAAAAGTGCTTGACTTACAGCCTCGAACTCCAGTCAGTTTATTGTGTTTACTTTCGGACTAATACATTTTGGAAAAGTATGGATCCCCTAATCTCCATCTGACTATGGTTTAAATAGTGCCACTGCTGTTCTCCGATTAGGATGGCTTTGACATGTTTGATAATATTTGTCACTGCCTCCCACCAGACAGGACTTGACACAAGGTCAAAAGCCCGAAGGCCGATTAAAGTGAGGATAAAGGGGAGGGGAAGGTCGGGAACGAGCCGAGACTCGAACTCTGCTAGTCATTGACCCACTAAGTGCAATGTAGATCTAATGAGTCAAGCCGTATCACGGACCTAAATCTAGGTCCAGGCACGTATGCCAGAATATAGCTTGAACTAGACTATGAGGTCTAGTGCTATACAAGGCGTGCATAAGGATCTGAAAAGCAGCTCGCCCACCCGAAGGTTGCCCAGCCGAAGCTGGGGGCCTATTCGGCCCCGAGTCTGCTGTTGGTTTCGATCGCCCATCCGGCACGAATGCCAGACGGTCCAGCCAAAAAGACGCGATTGACATGTTTGATATACCATGACAAGTTTGATATACTATTAAAACAAAGAAACAAAACCAGACATCAAGAAGACGCTGAGATGAATAATTATTTTTATAAGAGTATTATAGATATGACGTTGTGACATAATAAGCTAAAATCAGAAAGTAAAAACTTAGAAATTATGGCTTTGTGTTGTAGAAATGGAAAAACGATTAATTGTTAATTAAATGAACACACACACACACACACACACACACACACACACACACACACACACACACTCTCTCTCTCTCTCTCTCTCTCTCTCCCCCCCTTTCCCAGTCGGCTGGTGCTGTAGAATACACCGATTGCAATTCTGTGCTGGAGTAAAACCCCTCCCACAGCGAGTCTCCTGTATATGACACTAAACAATCTGATAATGAGGTTCCAGTGATGCTGGAGCTTTGAGGAATGCAGTGCACCCCTTCATTGCCATTGCTCCCAGGGACACTCTGTTTCGGATTGGTTGCATCTGATAGGGTCCTATCTGTGGTCCAAATAGAACTAAACTGTATACTTATGAATTTGGCATTAAATAACCTACAAAGGTTGCTATGCCATAAAACCCAATCAACCAACCTACTAACACAGAGAGACACACACGCACGCGCATACAATTGCGCATTAGAATGTGGTCACACATGTAAGTTGGTGGGAAATTTCCTTTTACTTTACGATATCTAATTTTAAACACCTTTGTGACTTCATGACCTTTGTGACCTTTGTGACTTTATCGGTACCCTGTATAAACTGAAGCATCAAAATTGTTTCCACTACACCCACAGAGATACAATCAGACAAATGACATAATGGACTTTTCTGGCTCCCTACCAAATCAGGTTAAGTAAGGTTACTTGGTTGAATGGCATATCAGCCCTTAATAATTATTTTATGCCGAATCAGTACCCGACAGTTGTATAGCTACTTATCTCCCATTTCCCAAACCATCCAAGCAAGACAAACAGCACATGTTGGGTACTGCTTAAGAAGCAGGGACGAACTCATGAGCAAAGTTCTTAGTGTTGGCTGATTAGCAAAAAATTAGACTCATCAGCGCTGTGGACATCATTTCGAGGATCGGGCAAAAGCGATGGACAATAGGGACGGATAATGAGAGAGAATCAAGGAATTCATGTTATCGGCTTTATTTGATGATATATATATATGTGTATGTGTGTGTGGGAGGGGTTATCAGCAGATGGTTGAGCATCTGTTATTTTTACATTAAACTTATGTCAACTATTCCTCTAATTAGATCATACTTCGACTTATATTATTTTTTCATCAAAATTGTTCTCAAACAAGGGCACAAAGGTTAAAATAACTTCTTAGTATTCCTGTTTAACGTTTATCAGTTTGTTTACAACTCCATAAAAGCAAGTTATGGCATAAGATTTGTATTTCGCATGTAGCAATCTGTAATTTGTATTTCGCATGTAATTTGTATTTCGCATGTAGTAATCAAAAGAAATGAACTAATTCTTTAAATATATTTCCTATCAATAGTAATTGTCAGATAATCTTTGAATTTATCCAAATCTATATATATTTCATGTATAAAAAAATCTATTACTGATAGTAGCTATGGATAACAGAATATTCAAGAAAAATCTTGTTTTTTTTTATATTACAGGGAACAAAATAAAAGAAATTGTACATGGTATCATTTTATGATTGGGGTTCCCCAGATAAAAATTAAACATTTGTCAATGGGTTACAAATAAATTAATAATAGAATAAAAACAATAATTCTCATTTACAGACAGCTTTATTAATAATATAAGAATATCGTCTGTTTATACCGAGTGATTTTCGTGGCGTACTCGTTAACTGCAACAGCCTAGTAAGCGAGTTCGAACGCCAGTCACACTATTGTATTTCAATTTTGAATTAATACCCTTGGGTAAAAATAAAAACCACCAAATTCCACAGTGACGTGTTGAATAGTACTATTAATTTTCATTAACAAAGATGGCTTTGGCATTAAATAACTCACAAAGATTGATATACCATCAAACAAAGACACCGGATCAGATACATAAAGAATATTACTTGTGTCGATCTGAGGGTTTTAATGTTCATCTTTCTATTCCCACCCACGATATATCAGTTTTAGAATTTGTGTTTCCTTTTTTAAGCTCATTTCATTTTATTTTCCTTATATTATCGATGATTGTGAAAGCTATCAAATGATTTCACCGCCCAATTAGCTGAGGCAGTAGTATAAGTTGACTGCATCTCTGCAGAGGGATAAGACCACCCCTCGCAAAGACTGTCCAAGATATGACTCTAATCTGTATGTGATGGTGAGGTTCCTATCATGGAGCTTTGGGAAATGTCAAATACTCCTTCATTGCCATATTTTAACTCATTTACTATATGAACCACGTAAATTCAGTTTTTATTCCCAGTTCCGCTTTAATCCTGAGTGATAGCACCTGTTAGGGTTCGATTTATGGATCAAATAAAAATGTGTTATCATTTTCTTAACTTGAAACCATTTAACTGTGTCCAAACAAATTACTAATGTTAAATTTATTTAACCGTTTAAGTATATGCAAACAAATGAACTCTAGCTCGTTTACAAAGGTTTCCTCAAAGCTATTCATTTACAAATATAAACAGTTTTAAGCTGGCAAAGGAAAGAAGCAGAAGATACATCGCACAAACTATTACGGACGCGCACTACGCCGATGACATAGCGTTTCTAGCAAATTCACCCGCCCAAGCAGAATCCCTGCTACATAGCCTGGAACTAGCAGTAGGTGACATCGGCCTCCATGTCAACGCAGTCAAAGCAGAATACATGTGCTTTAATCAAAGAGGCGACATCTTCACACTAAAGGGAGGTCCTCTGAAACTAGTGGGCAAGTTCACCTACCTCGGAAGCAGCGTTTCATCAACCGACAATGACATCAACACTCGACTAGTAAAGGCATGGACAGCTATCAATAGACCAACGGTCATATGGAAGTCAAACCTGACCGATAAAGTTAAACGCAAGATTTTTCCAAGCAGCAGTTGCATCAATACTGCTATATGGATGCACCACATGGACGCTAACTAAACATATGGAGAAAAAAACTTGACAGCAACTACACAAGAATGCAGCGATCCATATAAAAACAAGTCTTGGAGGCAACACCCAACAAAACAGCGGCTGTACGGCCACCTACCACCGATCACGAAAACTATTCAAATTAGACAAACCAGACATGAGGGGCACCGCTGGAGAAGTAAGGACGAACTCATAAGCGATGTACTCCAGTGGACCCTGCACATGGATGAGCAAAGGTTGGATGACCAGCTAAAACCTATATACAATTGCTCTGTGCCAATACAGGATGCAACCTGGAAGACATCCCGGGGGCGATGGACGATAGAGACGGATGGCGAGAGAGGGTCAGGATGATCCATGCTAGCAGCGTGACATGATGATGATGATGATATATCTAATATACATGTATAAACAGGATTTGGCATTAAATAACCTACAAGGGTTGATATGCAATAAAACATAACCAACCAACCAACCAACCTCATTTTGGTTGTGATTTTTCGGACCGTTGTCCTCATCTTTACTGTGGT